>JANPWX010000286.1:3266196-3287887 GCA_024734555.1 Trochalopteron elliotii | reverse complement strand
GCTCCGGCTGCCCCCGGTAACGGCGGTGGAGCGGGGGCGGCCGGTAGCAAACCGCGTTCCCCGCGGCCTCTGTTTTTTGAGGTGTTTGTCGAGCCCCCCGGTGTTTGTTTTTGGAGAGGCGGTGAGGTCCGGGCTGTTGGGTAACACCAGGTATTCCCGAACCCTGGAACTCTGGCTGGGCCAGGCACACGCCTGTGTGTGGGCACATGCATCCAGGAAGAACGCCTCCTGAGGAAAACTTAGAATCATAGAATTATAAAATATGCTGAGTTTCAAGGGACCCACAAGGATCACCGAAATCCTCTTCGTGGCCTTGCACAGAACAGCCCTAAGAATCGCAGCGCGTGTCTGACAGTTGTCCAAAAGCTCCTTGAGCTTGTCATGCTTGGGGCCATGACCCCATCCCTGGGGAGTCTCTCACCCCATCAGCCCTCTGGGTGAAGAGCCTTTAATATCCAGCCTAATCTTCCCCTGACACAGCTTCATCCTGTTCCCTCGGGTGCTGTCGTTGGTCACCAGAGGGCAGAGATCAGCACCGTAAAAAACTTGCACACTCGCTGGTTCTCTCCATGACACATTTTAACAGGCTATCAGTGATAGAAAAATGAAAAAAAAAAAAAAGATTTAAAAAATTACCTCATGATTCATGGCCGTGATAAAAGAGTTAAAGGTATCTTCTCTGTAGTGCATTTGTAAGTAAAAGTAAATTGTAAATGTACACCATTGGTTTTGGTCATAGTAAATTAATGTGCTTTATTTCTGAACTTGCTATGCTTGCATGCTTTCAGTTTACATGGGGTTTGGGGATTTATTCCCAATTGAGACTGCAGCAGTGCAGATAACGCGTTGTTGTGCCTGTGTTCGGCAGGGCCTGGGTTTCCGTCCCCCCGCGCACTCGCACAGCGACTGGATCGGGCCCCCGGACCGGCACTCCAACCTGCGCCCCGTCATCTTCTACGTGCCCCCCGAGGAGTCGGCGCTGGAGCGGCGCCTGCGGGAGGCGCGCCAGGAGGCGCAGGACAGCAACCAGCGCTTCTGGGCACGGCACAACCGCGCCTTCCGCCAGGTGAGCCCGGCCTCCTCCTCCTCCTCCTCCTCCTGCTGCTGCTGCTCAGCGCCCGCCTGCCTCCCCACACCCGGGGGGCTTGGCCTCTCTGAGGTGGGGGCTCAGGTCTGCCTGCTGTTAATACACTCAGAGTTGCAGAGGAAATTACGGGTTTGTCATTCATTTCTTTAAATGACGCACAAAACTAAAAATCCCACGTTTTATTGCTGCCTAGTGGTGTATTTTCCCATTTCCTGTCTTGCAGTAAAAGTATAAAGTTGTAGCTGCCCTACGTGCAAGACCTGTCTGTGACCAGAGCAGCTGTTGAAAATTATTTCGTGGCTGTTTTTTCTCTTGTCGTGAGAGAAATTTGTAATTACAAAGACTAAATGAGGTTAAATGATATGTCCCATTTCACTGGCAGTGTATCCCAGCAAGGCTAAAGTGAGTCTGTCTCCTTTCCTGATTTTAGAATCTCCCAACCAATGTGGCATTTCTTGGATGAACAGTAGGCAGTTCAGTAATTCACCATTGTTTATGAAGTTGAACATCATATCCTCTCAAAACTTGCAAAGATCCCAGAAATAAATGAAGCTTTTTTTTTAATGCCACAGAAGTGTCTTTTAAGTCTGTAAAACACACACACAGATGATTATTGTGCTTCCCTCTAAATAATTTTAATATTTCAGGCTGCATGCTTTTCTCTGTGCTCAAAATCTCAGTTATACAGTACAGCACATTTCCATAGTTTGTTTTATAAATTGAAAGTTTGAATCCTGTCAAACAACACTGAAGTTTGGCTGTAGCTTTACTCCACAAATCAGTTTTGTGAGTATGACACTTGCATGAATTAATTGATGCATGCAGGTAGCGGGATCTAAGTGACCAGTTTAACTAACTCACTGGATTAAGAAAAGTGTTTAGTTGACATTTCCAAGTAGAGCAAGTATTGCTAGTTATTTCAAAGGGTGTTGAACACCACATTGGTATGTAATTAAAAACAATGCTTAACTTCAAGGACTGACTACATCCCATTCTAATGTGGAAAAACATGTTTTAGGAAAAAGAAGAATTTATTTATTCAAGACTGAAAGCCAAGGGTCTGGAAATGAGAGATGAATCAGGTTAGTGAGATCTTTGTTAAAAGTTTAGGATGCATTCTGAATTCTGCTTAACTTTGAATTTTGTTAATTTATGCTCCTTGTGTTCTGTCACAAGTAAATCTTAGTGATAGAATTTAGAAATGTTTTCAGGAGTGTGATAAAAAAAGAGATGAGGAGCTTTTCAGAGATGTGCATGTGGGGGTCAGATCATCTGTTGCACTCTTCTCCCCCTAATTCCTTCCCCACAGCTAGAGGGAATGTGCTGAAATCCTAGCCCAGTAATATAATAATCATGTAGCCTGGGGAGGAAGGGACTTTTTACTTTCACACCTCCTAAGCCAGTGAGCTGGCTGAGATAAACATACAGAGCATTTGCCTCAAGTGCATGTTATGGTTGTGTGGTTAAATTTACAGTCTTTGGCTTCAGGTCCATGGTGTGTCCAATGAGTACAACGTTTTTCCTTGAGGGAGAGGGAGACAGCTTCTGGGGAGAGGGCAGCTGCTATCTGCCTGTCTCTGCCTGAGCACAGTTGCTGCAAAATAATTGTCTCTCTAATTCATTGTGTGAAAATGAAAACAAAATGCCTTCATAAAAATAGTGAATTGGGCATTGTAGTATGAGGCTGAACACTTTGTTCACAGAATAATGATCTGTTTGAGTTTAGTGAAGCATCTGCTCTGACGTTCTGTATGTCACAGACCATTATTTTTCTTTTCTGTTTGTATCCTGGTGATCAGTGTGTGCTTGAGAAGTCATTTTAATTAAGATCTATGTTGTTTCAAAAACACTTCTTTTATATGTTGTGGGATTTTTTGTTTGTTTGTTTGTTTTTCTTTTATACTCTAGAAGTAAAAGAGAGTGACCACATACTTCCATTAAAAATAAATTTATATCAACTGCATGCCTTTGGTCAGCAATTCTATGATACAGCAGTGAGTGTTTGTAAAAATAAAAATATACACAAACAGTTGGAAGAAAACTTACTTTTCTATGTAATAAATGAGTTTTGCTGATACTAGTATGAAGAAACAAATTAACTACAGGTATTAAGCTGACAGCCTTCAAATGGTCTTAGAGTTATTTATGCCATAGTATGTTAATACATTGTGGTATATTAGTTTTTAAAATAATGACAAATAGAACCAATCAATAATTTACATTTCTGTGATCAATCTCAAGAGCCTTAAAATGCATTTTGGAAGAGTAACAAGTTGAATATTGCAATTCCATCTCCCTCAACATATCCATGTTCCCTGGGGCATTGGAATTTGACTTTCATTTTAGGGACACTTTGTGCCAGAAGGTTTGTGTAGGAATTGTCTGGTAGAGTTGAGAATATTTGCTGGTTCTCAGGATTAGACATCTGTGCTGTAGCCACAGGTCTTCCTGTTCTTCCTTACATAATTTGGTTATGAGTGACGTATTCAAAATCATTTTTTGTATTTGATTCTTCTCAAAATAATTGCCTGCTAGATTGTTTGGAAGTCTGACATCTCAGAACATAATCTTTTTGCCTGAAGTTACTTGAAAATTATCAACAGTACTAGGAAAAGAATTACATCTGAAAATACCATGTCAGTTGTGGATAGTGTTCTTTTGATATTTATGGACTGGCTTTAGGGGGGAAATTAAGTTACTAAATGCTTTTATGGGTTTAGGCTTCGGCCCTGTGAGAAATTATTTTATTCAAAGGATAGATTCTCCTAGATCTATGCACATTTTCATAGGGGTTCACTGGTTCCCTAAATAGTCTAAGAGCTGATAAACTTTATCACTTCTACAAGTAATAGGGGTTTAAGCACTATGCTGGCTTTGAGATGATCAGTATTTTTAATCTGCTGTGCTCTCTAGATAAGTTTTAAAAAGTTGAAAGATAAAGGCATATTAACTTGTTCAGGGTTACACAGAAAGCTTGTAGCAGCAGGGAGTTAGACCTAGCATCTGAACCCAGTGTTTTGATCCAAAGAATTGCCTTGACTTTGTTACACCAAAACCTATTTTCAGGTCACAAAGCAACACTGAATGCAGAAGAAATGGCTGACTTTTACAAGGACTTCCTAAGTAAAAATTTAAAAAAGCATTTGCAGTATAACAGGTACGTAGAAGGTATTTATGTTGGCCATTACGCCTTTCACTTAGACTGTAATGTATAAGATCAAGTTTAAAATCTGAACATTTTCTCTGTAATTGGTAAAACAGCACAAACCCCTGTAATTTTGGAATTTTTTTTTTAATGCTGTTATTAGCATTTGACAAAAATTTGCATTATCATTTGAGTTCTGCTGCTGGTTATTGTTGTTTTAGTGGAAAGATAAGCTCAAGTCTGAGGTTTAAAGAGACAAGATCAGGCACATTTTATTAGCTTAGGGCATGGGTCTTTTCATGCTGCTAATTGAAACTGATGAATATGCAAATAGACCACTTGAAAGTTCTGTATAACAGATTCTAGCTGACTGTTAAATAAGGACAAATAAATGTGGTTTATCTCAAAGGATAATCTTTTAATGGGAGTAATATTTAATAATCTTGGGTCTATTGTTTTGCAAGTGTCTAGTAAAAAAGTGATCAGCTTTTGAGTTTGGCGAGGCATAAATTGATCACCTGACTTGCCCTGGGTAGAATCTCAGCTACAGCTTGGTAAACCCACACCCAACTCTTCTCAGCATCTCTTGTTTCAGTGTTACTGTGTGTACAACAGCTCAATAAACTGGACTGGGGATCTGAGAGGGGTGGAAAATGACTTGCAGACACACATACCCCTGCAAGTAGCTGTGCACACTTGAAAAAGGGCTAGAAATGAGGGAGGAATGGGAAGGTGGAGAAAGACAGCACTTAATCCAGGAATAGTGACCACTGCATGTGAAAGCACAACTGCAGTTCCCTCCCTGTACTGGATTGGGAGATTATTGGGCTCAAAAGTGTCAAGTGTGACTGGGTTCCTTATGGCTTAATGCTAGTGAGAATTCTGCCATCACTGTAACTGATCTATAACAAATGAGGGCTCAAGTTTCTTTGTGTCTGTTGTGTATAAACTATAAAATACTATCCTGTAAGAACAATTTAACTAACAAATATTTAAATATGCACATCTTATCTTGCCCATGGAGGGGCAGGGGGGAACCTCACTGTGATTCAAAGCAGCAGCATGAAAAGATGCAAAGTAAGAAATTGTTTTTAGTGAAAGGATTGTCAATACATTGCCTATAACTGATAAGTGGGAATGCAAGTAGTTAATCTTAAAACTGGTTACCAGTTGCCATTGTTGCAGTGACCTTAGGATAGTGTCCCATCTTCAGGGTAAGATAATTCATGCTTTGTGCTTAAACATGACCTTCCTTGCTGCTGACTTGTAAAATCAGGTTGTGTCAGCTGCATTGTTGTAGTTTCAAAGTGGAACTGCACAGCACTGAAAACAGCAGAGCTTTTTACAGGCACTCTGATTTTGAGGGGTCATATTTATAAAAATCTGTTTATGCATTTAGCTGTATGTTCTTTTGCAGTATTGCCAGCTGGCCTGAAAACTGGCAGCTGAAGTGTTGCAACTTCTAAAATGTAGTTAAAATTGAAGCAATGACTGTGCATAGATGCCTTCAATATTTAGTTCAGGGTACTTAGACTGGAAATACAATTTAGTTTTGGAAAAAAAATCAAGAAGGATATAGGAAATTAAATGTGAAAGGGGAAAAGAAACAGTTGCAATGTTAACATGATATTTTGATTTAACATGACATTTGAAGGGGTAGCTCAGTGCTGCCTGTCAGTGTGAATTTGGCTGCTGTCCTCAGTGAGAGGTTGGTATCTCAGGCTTATGTTAGATCTGTGCATGCAAGGTTTGCCCCAGACATCTCAAGAGAAGCCCTAAATCCCAGTGTTCTAGTTTTAGAATTACACATATCCTATTGCTTCTTGTGAGCATTTTACAACAATGGGAGTGAGGTCCTTGTTAGAAACTAGAAAAAAAATTGACATTATTTTAATTTGTAACAGGGGCAAGAACTTAAAGCAAGTTTTCAGAGGTTAAAAAGGGCTGATGCAGACCATACTGTGAATAATTCGAATTGGTTCCAGAAGCCATGCATGATTCATAAAAATTAAGTTATTTAAAGATATAAAAACTAACTTTGACAATATTAATGGCATTATCTTTAAAAGATATTGCAGTAGAAAGATAATATGGGTAAAGAAAGTGGGTTATACAATTAGCCTTTGAAGTGTGATTTGATTTTATTTTTTCCTACCCTTGTATGAGACCAACTCTGCCCTTTTCAACACAGGCATCTTCATCCACACACAAACAAATCTTACCTGAAGCACAGCACTGGCAGGAAGTTAGTCCAGATAGCTTGGTGATCAGCTTTACTTCTGAAACATGAGACATGATTTTAACTATTTTATCTCACCTGATTTCAAATACAGTTGCAACCCTGTAATCCATGTGTCATCTCTTCATGAATATGGATATACACATAGACTTTTTTGTAGGTTATTTAACTCTTAGTAGGCAGGGAAAGTGTTACCACAAAGAACAGAAAATGCAGGTCATCATTGAAGTGTCATTTTTCAATTCCAAAGGATATTTTAATATAATTGTGTATCTTTTTCCTGTTCTTGTTCTGTGTGCTGATGATTTTCTTGGCTTTGGAATCCTAGAGATTGGTATAAACATAACTTTAGGATCACATTCCTCATGGGACAAGTAGCACTGGTGAGAGCTCTGAGGTGGCTTCGTTGGAGAAAGAAAAATGTAGGACAGTAATCACAGCTCCATGAAGAATGCAACATTATATGCTGTAAACTTGTGGTTTATAATAATGCTCAAAATCTGAATGGTTGATGCAATAATTACTTGAATTTGTTTGTTAAAACTATGTAAATAAAAGTCAACACTGCTTAATTTATAAGCAATATGTAGATTGCCTTTACCCTTTAATCCAAGAATATCTAAAATATTTCTCCACCAAAACACAACCAAGAAGACTTTTAAAAGGTGTTCTTTGTTCATGTCAGGTAGAATGGGTAATGACTGTCCTGTTTTTACTATAGAGTTATGGCTGCTAAATAATCTGAGATTCAGTGTGCTGTACCAGTGCTGTACCTGGTCTCAATGATGTCTCCACTATGTTAGCATATAAAGACAAAAATGCCTCATTTTGCAGCAATTGCCTGTCTGGGGCAGTAGCTATCCATAAGTAATGCAAAATGGGTGAAAGAACAAGTTTGATTTGTAAGTATATATACAATCATTTTAGAATAATCAGTGTGGTTATTTGCTATTTTTAATAAAGATTTAAGTATGATGTCATATAAAGTTCTAATGCAATAGGATCTTCTTAAATTTTTGTTTAATTAAGGGAAATGGGACAAGAGGTCCTCTGATCCATGATTGGTAAGTGTTTTAGTTGCTGAGCAATTTAACAAATGTGCTACCCATCACTTAATCTTGGTAGAAGATGAAACTGGTAACTCCTGTATGGAGGACAACATTACTACAAGGATGCACTGCTTTCTCCATTTTTTCTTCCAAAAAAATGTGCTGTTCTCATCACGTTCTCCAAGGCACTGAAAACAACTTTCCTGAGGGTTGTTTCTGTGGCCTCCAGGTAGGTAACATCAATTGGAAGGAGCTTGGTTCAAGTGAAGTCCTAGAATGTTGTGCCATGTATTTTTAATTTAAAAGAAGTCTCACTCCTCACTATCTTCTCTCTGGCCATATATACAGTTAAAGGATTTTTTCTATCCAGTACCTACTAAGAGGATTCTGTTAAAAAGAATGTATGCTGTCAGATGAAGTGTTTTCCTAAAGCTGTGCTGTAGGGAAGGTTCTGCTTTTGGAAACATGATCTCAGTAGCCATTGACCTATTTTTCATATCTAAACATGACATGATTTATTCAGAGACTTTTTCAATTGGAGCAAAAAGAGCTTTGTCCCCATCAGCTATAATAATTTCTCTGCAAAATTAAATAAATGTTACTGATACAGTAGCAGATCACAGTGTTTCATACAACTACGATATTATATTGGGGCTAAAGTGGCCACTGAATTGTGATTTTAAGTGTTGAGTTATTACTAAATGAAAACAGTCATTAATGGTATTTCCTGAGATAATAACCAATACTTGGAAAATATTTGTGAATGTTACACTGCATCAGTACTGTAAAGGGTATATATTTTTTTAAAAATTACAAAATGCCATGTTTAGGAAAATAAATTTTTGAAATAGACTGCTGTGGGTGTGTAATATAATTCTTCAGGGCTTTACAGTAAATCATACCTTACAGTATGTAAGCTTTGACCACAATGTGAATGCACACTTTAATAGGTAGCTCTGATATAAAACAATAATTGGATAATACAAGAAAATATCCCAGAATGGGAGAGACCAGAGCCCCAGTGGACTGGTGGTTAATGGCTGTATGTTCTGACAGCCTGTGTATAACATCCCTAAGGTAGTTTCAGATATGCTTTAAATGGGTAGAGGTCAATCAAAAGCATTTTCATTTTCTGAGCTGCTCACTTCCATTAACACAGACATTTTTGTGTCTGCCTGCTGAACCAGATCAGGAAATTGATTCACTACTCGAACTAATCTAAGGAAAAAACTGTTCGATGTCAGACGAGTTAATGTGCCTCATCATGCAGATATGTGCTGTTTGGCATGGGGGAGCTGTGGGAATTCAAATGGAAGCTTTGGCTTGTGCTTCTGTAAATTCACAGTTAAAACTGTTTTCTGAACATGTAATTTTAGTGTTGGTCACCCAAAACCAGTATCAGCATACAATGGCTCATGCTAGGATTAAGCTGTGAGCTGCTTTGTCTTTTAAATACCTCCAGGGACAGTGACTCAGCCATCTCCCTAAACAGCCTGTTCGGCTGCCTGACAACCCTTCTGGTGAAGAAATTTTTCCTACTATCTCATCTAAACTTCCCCTGGCACAACTTGCAGCCGTTTCCTCTCATGCTGTTGCTTGTGACTTGGGAGAAGAGACTGACTCTCAGCTCTCTACAGCTTCCTTTGGGGTAGTTGTAGAGAGCAGTAACACTCCAGCACCTCCCTGTCCTTCCTGGATTGAAGGGGCCCAGAACTGGACAGAGCACCTGGGGTATGGCCTCACCAGTGTTGAGTACAGGGGAATGAATGGTTGCTGTCCTGGTCCTGCTGACCACATTATTCCTGATAAAGAGACCAGGATGCCACTGGCTTTGGCCACCTGGGCACACTCTTGCCTCGTGTTCAGACACTTGACAAAACCTCTGCTTGTCCTTGTTGACCCTCACACCACTGGCCTTGGCCCATCAATCCAGCCTGTCCAGAGCCCTCCTGCCCTCCAGCAGATCACACTCCTGCCCAGCTTGGTGTCTTCTGCAGACTGAGGGTGTCCTCAATCCCCTCATCATGGTCATTGATAAATATGCTAAACAGAACTGGCCCCAACTCTGCTCCGTAGGGAACACTACTCGTGACTGGATGCTAAATGGATGCAGCACCATTCACCAGCACTCTGGGCTCAGCCATCCAGACAGTTTTTAACAGTGAAGAGTGCACCCAATCCAAGCCATGAGCAGCCACTTTCTCCAGGAGAATACTGTGGAAAACAATGTTAAAGCTTTACCGAAATCTAGAAGGCAACATCCACAGCCTTTCCTTCATCCTCTCCACAGGTCATCCTGTCACAGAAGGAGATGGGGTCAGTCAAGCAGGACCTTCCATGTGATTACTCTCAGGCACTTCTGTGGTTTCTAACACATCAATATCCCTTGTGTCACTGCTGCCACATAGATTTCCATCTCCTGTCTCCATCGAGACAGCAGATGAAAGGACCTCCCCAGCACACCATCCCTCAGACACTGGCATGTTGCCCCCAGGCTATCTCCAGGCCTGGTTTTATCCTTTTCCCCCTTCAGATTCATTAGGATTCTGTGTGGAGTGCTGAGCGCCTTCATCTAAAACCTATTGAGGGAGTGAGCTATTTATCTATTAGGTAAGTGTTGAGGTCTGATTTAAAATATCTAATAGAACCACTATGAAAAGATGTTATTAAAAATAATCCATCTGAAATTTTGAATCTCATTACTAAAAACCACATGCATTTACTGAGATAATTACATTTTCTGAACAGCCAAAAGCCATATCATTTTCACCAGTGTTGCATTACTTTTGTTGGGTTTTTTCCTTGACTCAGAGCAATTGCAATAACACCAACTGCTTTTAGATATTATTGATCATAAAACCTTTATACATCAAAGGAAAGCCAAGGAGATGCCAAAGACTACTAAAAATAAAATTTTTATGTATACAAAAGCCTGCTACAGTAACTGAAGCTAGTGAAATAGATCAAAGAGTGACTTTTCTGTGCACATTTTCTGAGTATAGGAAAAAATACAGGGGAGTGTTCTTATCATTTAAGTATTTAGCTAATCCTGTCAGAAGGAACAGCAGTATTTCATATTCAGTAGTGTCAGCATATGCGTTTTTAGTCTCTCTCATGCACTCAGTAAGTCCACAATAAAGCAATAGTATTTTGGTAATATTCAAATAGTTTTAGTTTGTATTGACTGGGGGTGGTTTTGTTTTGAAAAATCTGTTTGGGGTTTTGCTATTCACTGAATTTCTCTATTGGAGCAATCATTTTGATAGAATGAGAGGAGTAAGAGGAAGTGTCAAATAGGAATTAAGCTGCAGACTGACTAAAGGCTGGGTTAAAGTGATTGCAGCATCTTTACATATGATTAATAAAGACCTATACTTCTTAAAAAAAGAAGAGCTGTTCTCAATTTCAGTATGATACTTAAAAGCAGTGATAGCAGCTATGGAGGAGACAGCTTCTATGTTTAACTGAACGTTCTTAGGGATAATATTAAAATCTAGTTCAAACCTCAGATTCACTATTTAGAAACTGACCCTTCCTGGCCCCATTTCCAGTGGACTGTCCTGCTTGCAATTTTTAGCTTCCACTGTCACTAAGCAAGATTGGTACCCTACAGGGTAATCATATTTAGCCAAACAAGAACTTAATTTACATCCTGTGCAGAGCCCACAGGCCAGTCTTTTGCATAAAGACTGGAAGATTGAAATGTTTTCATGAAAGGATAATATATGCCTGGAACTGTAATATGCTCGAATAACATTTTCATGCTACAAATTTTATTCACTGAACACTGTAAACTGATTCACAGAATAATAAACCCATAATTGAATATTCAAGTTCATTTCTCAAAAAAAATTAGTAAGGAAAACACAGCTCACTTTATTTCTTAACAGTTTATGTCTTCAGAAGAGTTTATAAGTGCATGGAATGCAATCATCTTGAAGTACATACTCATTAGTATTCATAATTATATAAATCACTTCTCTGTGCCTTGGCTTTGCATTCATTAATGGATTAAGATTTACCCAAGTATTGTGAGATTTGCTTGACTGATACATTCAAACAGCAGATGCTGTTGAAATGCAAGAGTAGTACATTTGGCTAGAAATAGTAAAGGCAAAAAAATACATGATCCCTTTTCAACTCTGGTCTTACTCAGAAGTATTATTGTGTAGTGACTTACCTACAGTCAGAATCAGTTTTAGAAGCTCTGAAGACATGGTCCATTTCATACATTGGTTTGTGTTTGTGGCTTGTGGTTCAGACCAAATACCCATTAAATTGAGTTTCTTAGGTTTTGCAGGGAAAGGCACAGTGATTTTGCCTGCTGGTGTATGCATGTTCTCATCCTTAGGGTGGTCCCAGGTGTGTTGTGACCAGGGCCTGAGACAGCAGGAGGCAGCAGAAATGTCTTTATGCATCTCCTGAGGCTGCCAGGAGGCAATTAGCACCAGCCTAAGCCAGAGCAGCCCTGAAGCTGCTGTGATGGACCATGTCTGGTGTGAGTTTCCAGCAGCCCCCTGCCAGTCAAGGCTTTCTGGCATTCAGCAGTGTTCTGTTCACACCGCTGCCTCCAAAGAACCCACTGATATGATTCAGCTGCAGGCTTGGCTGTGATACTTCCATCAGCTGAGCCAAAACACATTAACAGGCAAAACACAAGTTTCAGAATCATAAGAAATTCAGGTCACTATTCATATCTCATTGTAAAAGAACTTCCTGTTGACAAATTGTTAAGAAATCCTTGCCATGGAAAAATTCTGGCATGATGACTGGGGTGTAGCATACATTGGCTGTTTTTAAAGGGTTCCAGAAAAGCTACAGACTTTAATTTCTGGAATGACTCAAATAATTAAAAGTCTAAATTCTTGAGAGAGAGGAGAGGGGATATGTGTTGTTTTGCAAAACAGACTTTGTAGTTAAGGCTATTTAAGAAGACAAAATCCATGAATTTAAAATTTCAAAAGAGCCTGACTGCCTTGATTCCTTTCCAAGTGATTGCATTATCCTGGTGTGTAATATAGAAAATAGCTGGTATGACACAGCATAAATATTGTGCAACAAACCAAGTCAAGTCAGTTCTGACCTTAGCAGCTCTACAATAAATACTTAGGAGAAAACACTTCTTTATTCAAAATTGTATAAGGATGGAAGACAAAATGGAAACTAAGTTCCAATGAATATGTAAGAAAATGTCTTCTGAATTTATCAATCTTCTTTTCACATTTACCAAAATAGCATTTCACTTTTACTGTCATGTCTGGAAAACCTCCAGCTTCCTCAGGCCTCATGAAAAATTCCACCGTGGATAACAGAACAAAATACTAAGCTGACATATGAGTAAATAGCCACAGGTGCCAATTTGTGCCAAGGAAGAATTCCAGCTCACTTCAAAGAAAAAAATCAGTTCTGCCACAGGATATTATAGAGCAACTTGAATTGACAAGAGATGTTCAAAATTAATTCATTTGCTGCCTCTCCCCTGGTGCTGCTTCTGCTGCTGGGAAAAAAGGAAATTCAACCTGAGGGTTGCTGGGCATGTCTAAGTTACCACGGTATCTCAGCCATAAATCTGAGTACCACAGGACTGAGTAAAACAGGCCGGTGCTGGGACAATGTGGCTGAAGAGCTGCCACTGTGCAGAGCACTTTTCCATCTCAGGAAGATTTTTCTCAAGCTTTTAAATCATGAGGTTCACAGTTTCTCTAAAAGCAGCAAAGCAGCTTATTACTTACTGACTTGAGTCTATAATTTATAGGTATTATCAAACAGCCACTTAGCACTCAATGTTCAATTTCATACGTAATTAACAATGTCATTTCAGCTTTTAGTGCTACTGTATGTTTAAATGTAAATTAGAAAAACAATGTCACTTGTTTACAATATGAACTTTGGTTTTGGGCACTACCCAACAGAATTCATAACCAAAAATTCAAAGAGATAGAAAAGAAGTGAAATAATGAAAAAGATTGTTAACACAGCATTCCAGCTTCCTTTGGCTCCAAAATGAGTGGGATGGAAAATGACAAATGTGTGAACCATCCTTTAAAAGAATTTAGAGTGCTTTCTGCATTGGTGCACAATAAATGTGGCAGCACTATTTTACACTTATGTAGTTAATTACAAGGATGTGGGGCACGTTAAACTGCTGCCCACAACGGAACCATTTACAGGGTAGATTTCTGGTCAGTGTTATACACTGGGGAAGGAAGATACTGTTATTCATCAGCCCATTCTCTCTGAGTCATGGCAGCTTTCAAACATATGGTGATGGTGTACTTTGTGGCCCTTCAGTATGTAGTATGAAGTATAACACTGGGTAGGCAGTACATTTCACTTTCATGGGTATTTATATTTATCAGTTTTTCCCAGCTTCCTCTTAGTGTTTACTGAGGCATATGTCAGTTCCTTTTTACAGCTACATTATCTTCAATAGGTAGACTTTGATATAAAACTGCATTATATATATCTTTGAAACAATTTCAATACATTCAACAATTTCAATACATTCAACAATTTCAATATATTTCAATTTCAGCTTTCATTAAAAATAATTATTTTAGATATTAAGGAATAATCTTATCTTAAAATACACAGATTCAAAATCTAAAGTACTACATATGGCATGTTTCAGCAATTCCCCAGAACTTTTCCTGGAGGCTGTAGTTAATTGGTGTGGCAGAGTGAACTGCTCTCTGTTATCAAAACATCTCAAACAGTCCAGGTGTTTTAGGTGATAATGGTGTCATAGAGAACCATGGCAGCATGGATTTTTTCCTTCAAAGAAATTACTACAAGCTCTACTCTGTGAATTTTCCTGTGCCCAGCTGGCCACCAAAGTCAAAGGCCAAGGAGTCCTGCTTTAAATTCCTATTTATAATTGTCGTCTTGATGCCTTAAGTTTTAGCTTTTGTATTTTCCAGATTCTGTACTGCATTAGTATAGAACTCTGAACTTCATATAACATGTTAGCAAGTTCTCTTCACAATTTAGTTTGACAAAACAATCCTTTTCCAGCCCAAGAACCAAGGACACCATTGCAGCTTCAGGCCCAAAAAGTATAAACAACAGGTAAATGAGGAGAGCAGTCTGGGAGAATGAGGCTTCATAACCTGAAGCTGTAATTGGACAATTAACCCCAATATGCAAATGGACCAAAACTTAAAAAAATGTGAAAATGTGTGATCTGTCATCCATCTTGGGTGTAGCCTTGGCCAGGTTCTTGTACTGCCCAAGGTGTATCCTTGGAAGGCCTTTTTAGTAAATACCTACTTTATTCATTTAACACCGTCTAGCCTCTGTTCTAGCTATCCTCTCAAGGCATCACTCTAAAGTAAAATTGTAGCCTCAGAATATCCGTAATGACCTACATACCAATGAGGTAACTGCCTTCTCAGCCAGTTGCTGCATAAATTACCTAAATTACCTAAATTGAATCCAGTCTTTTTGGCAGGAGGAAAACCTTCAGAACACAATGTGATTCGGCGGTGTCTGCCAAACTTGTCAAACTAATAGCATCCCCTCACTGTTTTTTTATACCTATACTGGTCAATAAAAAACCTATACACAGGTGTAAGAGGAATTGCTTTCTTCAGAAATAGACACCTACAAGGCTACTTTCTAAGGCCTCCTTTCACATCCCCTAAATATAGGGGTACACTGAATGTGGATAGCCTAGGTTAGAGATGGGCCTCATGGAGGTCTTGGGCAGAACTATCACATGAGAGGCAGGTCCTTGATGTCCAAATCATACAGGGAGCAGGGAGTAGTATAGGGTTGAGAAGGCACAAAGTTCATTTAATGCCCTTCTCTCAAACTCTTCTCATCTGGGCTATCAATCTCAGTTCTAGAGCTTTTGGAGGCTGCCACAGATTAAGTTCTTAAGAATATTTGCTCTCAGGTAAGTGACAGAAAAGCCTGCAGAGCTAAGACACACAGTCCATCCTGTAGGAGTGAATTACACAATCATCTCACTGATGTTTTAAGTGTAAGCCCTGGTACCAGTGATGCACAGATCTTGCTTTCTTCTGCATTGTTGTGAAGATACAGAAGAAATGAAGAGTGTGTCCATGGGATGTCTTTGAACTCAATACTTTTAAGTGGATTTATCTGTGAACAAGTAAGAAAGTATCTTGTTAAAACAGATTTTAAAATATAGATACCCAATAGATAATATAGCTACAGCTATAGGAACTACAGCATCTGAAAGTTAAGCAAAAGCTCCATAGTACTTACTTGCTATAGGAAGAGGAGGCAGCAAGGAGAGAGGACTCATATCCAAACCCCTGGGAATAAGATCATCTGGCCTTATCCTGCATCTGCTCTGTTTCCCAGGAGACAGGAGAAGGAACAAAATATCTAGCACAGGCAGTTCTGTTTGCTATTGATTTTTAGAGTGACTCTGCCCTTCTCAGCCCCACGTCCTGTCTACCATCCATCTAGCCACAGGCACATTCAGAGAAGCCATTTTCTGTGAAGACATAATTGGTCATTGGCACAGAAACGACAGAAACTATTGTCACACAGCAGAAGCATTTCCATTTCCCTTTCCCTTGGGGCAAACTCTATTACCATGAAGTCCCCAGTCCAGTGCAGCTGGGTACTGCCCCTGAAATACCCTCTTAACCAAGACAAATGCCAACATGAAAAGTGGATGCAAAATGGCCTCCCATAAAAAAAAAGGAGAAATTCCAATCAACCTTGGATGCCAAGTGAATTTGGTACAATTCCACATAGAGCATTAGCTAAGGAAGAGAGAAAAGCATTTAACAGAAGAAAGAGGTATAAAATTTTAGCAATTACTGTGCCATGTGCAGAAAAGTGAAAGGGAGGGTACTGATAAATCTGACTTGGGAACAAGCATTTCGGATAGTAACCACGGCACAAACAGTTGCAGCTCTTTAGGCTCCAGAAAGATGAAGCAAATAGGAGCAGAGAATGGCAAATTGAATAATCAGGGAGATGTAGAATCTCTTTTGAAGAGATTAAGAGTTCAGTTTGTTTAGCCAAGCAAATTAATGGTCATGGGGGGAGAAGGGTGTGCAGAATCTGCTACACAGGTGGATGGAGGAAGAACCAGCCAACAGAGTTACGCAGGGAAGAATCTTTTTTTTCTACAATAATTTAATTAAACATATAAAAGAGAAGTGTTACCTGTGAGGACTTCCTTAGAAATGCAAACACAGAGAGAAATGGGGCCAATTACTGGCCAGGGAAAAGAGCCAGGAAAAAAATAACACAATTTGGCACAATATCTGTATGTATGTATTACCCTTGAGAATGCACAGTGGAGGAGTGATGTTCTTTGGCAGGAAGGGCAAGATGCCTGCTTAGTTTTCAATGACTTTGATAATTACATTTAGAAAAAGACCAGATTATAGGTGGTTATCTGTAATGGCTTTTAGACTTTGGAGATTTAGTTGTCTTTCTTTCATCAGTAGGTGCAAATTTCTACTTGGAAAACATCACATACAGGCATCCACTCGCATTAGCATTTCTTGTTATTAGCTTATGTGTAAGATTTAATAAAAGGCAGCATCTGAAAAATCACAGCTTCCTTCTTCTCTAAATGTATGGAGGAACTTCAGATTTCCTATATCTGTGTGAGGAAGCACCAGTTTTCCTGGTGCTGAGGCAAGTTCATATTCTAGTCTGTGCCTCTGTCTGATGTTGATAGGAAAAAAAATAGTGCTTTAGCTACATTTTCATAGATTCACTTCTCAAAATACGAAAAATCTCACACTGCTTAATGAAATTGTCCCAGATTTACACTGGTGTGTGACTGAAATTACAGTCACAGACCTCACAGGTTGGTTGTTTTGGTTTTTTTTTTTGGTTTTTTTTTTGTTTGTTTGTTTTTTGTTTTTTGTTTTTTTGTTTTTTTGTTTTTTGTTTTTTGGGGGTTTTTTTGTTTTTTTTTTTTTAGGAAAAAGCATTTTTATAATGAAACTCTGGAGGATTTAATGAGAAAAGGTTATTTAAAAGTCTCCTTTGCCAAGGATCCTACAATGACTACTGAAATTACCGAGGGAAGAGTCTCACCTAATCTAATTGCAAGTAATCTGGCAGCCAGAAGGGATGAATTAGCACATCTCTAAAGGAATGCTGACAAACCACACAGGTAATAAAGAGCTGGTGTTCTAAGAAAGGGAAGGAGATAATGGAAGCAGTAAGCAAGCAGGCACTTAGAAATCAGTAAAGGTGATCCTTTTTTCCCCCTGCTTTTACCTACATGTTCCTGGGTTTGAACGAAGACATATGATTTTGTGTTTGTTGTGTTTGTGGAATAAAATTTTTTGCTATGAATACTAGGCCTTATCCCAATATAAAGGTAAAAAAAGGGAGCTGAGTAATAGTTGGGAAATAAGGATACAGGAGAGTGAACAGGAAGTACTATACCACAGACTGAATATTATTATTTCAGTAGTGGCCATGGCTGATATTCCATCAACAGCATGTTTTTTATTTCCTCTGGAGGATCTAACACACTTCTGCAATGGTTCAGTGGCTGAGGTAGGTGAATACAGAAATAAATGTAACTTCCTGTGACTCATATGCAGCGATTAATAATCCTCATAACCTTGAATACACAACTGAAATCCCAGGAGAGAATAAACTCACTGAGAAGTGAAAGTATGGAGGAAGGAAAGGATGAACATAAATCGAATGTTATCTTACTTCATGCATAAGCACTAAAAGTCATGCAGAGTGAACACAGAGAAGAGAGTATTTCCAAACTAGAAAGGTGCTGGTAGTCAACCATCAGCTGACTATGGAACATGGAAACAAGTGAGGAAGAAAGCTGCTTCAGCTTTCAATGAAATGAGAGGTGTGACAGAGGGCAGAACAGAAATTGCTGGTGGAGCATAGTGAGTATGCAGTGGTGTAAACATTCCCTCGTAGAGGTGACAACCTATTCCGTGAATGCAAGGAGTACAAATACAAGTCTAATTATCATCACAAGCTCTTCCCTGTGAATTCATAACCTGTTCAGAATTTTGATGTTTAAAGTAGGAGCTTGGAGAATAGTGACAGTGTCTGTAAACTCATATAGCACAGAGTATTAGAACTTGTCAAGGGTGGAATCCTTAGCTCCTCAATCACTTACTACTTTGAAGATAACAATGGAAATTGGGATATATAAATATAGCTATGTTGCTGAAATTGTCTTGTATTTTTTCTATGTTCACATTAATATTGACATGCAAATTCTCTAGCTTTCCAGTGGTTATTTTAACTGTATTACCTAAGGTTTAGAAGTCTGTTTTCATAACTGTTTTAAAGCTAATTGAATGTGCTGCTTAAACCTTTCATTCAGTATGTTATGTTCTTTAGCAGCAGCACAGCTCTGTAATAACTGAGAGATGAAAAAACACCTTGTTAACAAAATGCCCAGTGCAAGTATCCTGCTCTGTTTTAAAAAATATAATAGAAATTAACTGTTAAGACTTGAATTAACACTGCACACTTTATTTCCTTGTTATTTCTCTGTGGAGAGAAAACAGCAGGGAAAAGCAAACTGGCTTTCATTTGTTACAGCTTCCTAGAAATCCTTGTGACTGTGAAAAGGGAGAATTCACTTGCATGTAAATAAAGCGTATTGACTTGGGAAGCAGGATCATGATCAGTGTTTATTTTACTTAGAATTAATGCCTTGCCTGACAGTGGGTTCCCAGTGGTAAGTTCAGGCATTTGACAATGAGTCAAGCAAAGCCAAACACAGTTCTTTTACCCCCAAAGTGCCTGAACTCCCTGATAAAACAGTAGCTCTGCATGCAGTAATTGCACATATGAACAAAAGAGTTGGGCTAAAATGGGCCTGGGACTGTGTACTTGACACTTCTGAGTCTTGAGCACTTTTATGTGCTCAAGGTTTTTATGTGTCCTCTTTTCCATAAAGGACGTTCTTGTAGGAAATACAAACTAAAAACATATGCAACTGTCAAGTGGTTGTGATGAAAAACCAGACAGGTTGCTGAATCTGGAGTTTCAATATTTATTATTGGCAGGATGCTTTTAAACAGCACTTTAGCAGCATTTGAAATTACTCCAATGTAGTACTTTATTGTGGCCCATATTTCTAAAATGAAGTCATAGATTTTATACACTGTAAGATTAGATTGAAAGAAAAAATAAAACTCTTTTGGTAGGAAGATCCTCTAAGACAGAAGGATATATTTTTTTAGTACAATGATGTGCTGGTGGCATTTGGCCAGCATCAACCCATCACAAGTGGTAAAATAAAATGACCCACACTTCTTAAATGAAGTGACCCTGAATTTCTTTAGAGGCTTGCCCCATTTGTGGATGTCAGTTAAGCTGACCTCAGTTTGCTGTGTGTATTTCTCACACTGCTGCACTTCTAAAACTGAAGAGCTTTGTGCTTGCATTAGTTGAACTGTTTGCTTTTTGCTCTCCCACTGTGAATTACAAACCTCCTACTCTCTTCTGGGAGAAGAGGGAAATTGGTATATTGAGACTAAAGAACCCAGCATTGTAAATAATGTGTTTTGGGGTTTTGTTTTGGTACACACAGAGATGTCTGCAGAAAATCATGGTGACCTTGGTGATAAAGGATTGCAGAAGTCACCATCCTTGGAGGTGTTTAAGCAAAGACCGGACATGGCATTTAGTGCCCAGGTCTAGTTGACATGGTGATGTTTGGTCATAGGTTGGACTTGATGATCTCAGAGGTCTTTTCCAACCTAATTGATTCTATGATTCTGTAATATACTAGAGACAGCATGTCTCGATAATTTAATCCAAAAATCAGGGCATGCAGCATAACTAGTTCCTTAAGAGAAAATGGAAATGTGGGCAGTGAACAGTTTTTACTGCTAGATGAACCTGGGTAATTCTCATGTAGATGAGACAGGAAAAACAAGATCCAAACAAATATTTCAGGTCAGGCAGTAGCTTCAGGAAAAATCACGTTCACCAAGTCTCTCCTATCTTCTGCTGTGTGCCATAAACAGAGAGGAGTAACACTGCACTTTAGTTCCATTGAGTTAATCAACCTTCCTGCAGGAGGGAGCTTATAGTGTGTGCTGTTTATGTGGGAAATTGCCAGGATGCAAATACTTGATTAGCCAGCATATTATGAATCAGGGTCATAGCTGGAGTAGTTGCTTTGTTCAGGGATGCTCACATCCCTAGTGTAAGCAACTAATTGCAGGAAATCTTTTAAAGCAAATGTGTGATAGGAAGAAAGCAATGAATATTGTTTATTCAAAAGGCAGGAGTGGTTCCTTTGAATCAGTTCTCTTGCATAATTATGTAATTAGGGCATGGTCTATTTTTAATTAAATCTCTTGCATATTCATGAGAATACTCTGAACCTGTGAACCAATTGGCATAACTCTTCAAAATGTAGTTTGTATAAAGGAATGCCCTTCAATATTTTTCCCCTTTTGTGTTACTGTGCAAACATATATTTCCCATTGTTATAATTGGGTTGTATTGCCTGTCAAAATTAAAATGTGGTTAATTAAACCACTAATATAAAATTGCCAGAGAAAAGTTTTAAATGGAGATGAAGAATGCAAGAAACTGCTGCTCAGAAATATTGTATCAATATTGGGTTTTGCTGGACAGCTGGATTTGCTGCATAAGATATCAGAGAATGAAATTCAGTAAGTATACTTTATTTCCCTCAGCTTTTCAAATCCAGTAGTGATTCTCTGTATTTGCAGTCTGCAGTTATCCATGTTCCCCTAACTTTCCTTTGTTTCTTGTGGGCTTCTGTGACTCTTCCTGTTCTTCTGCCTCTTTGACAACAGCATTAGCTTTGATTCTTCTGACTTCCTGCTTATTCTTAAAAGTTTTGCTTGACTCTTGTTCTCACATCTGCTATTCTATAGACTTGCTCAGCATCGTATGTGAGGGCAAACATATATAAGCTCTGCTTTCCATGAATATTTTAAATATTGCCACTTAGGTGAAGCTGCATATTTTGATTTACCACTATACCTCTATGTTCTTCTATTAGGTTATGATTCATACCCTGTATGTACTGCAGGGATTACATAGTCATTGCAGGTCCCCTCCAACTGAACAATGCTATTCTATTCTATGTGGCGCTCAGGTGATAATGCATCACAATGTAACTCTTTCATAAAGTTAGGTTGTCACTAATCCCTGATGATTTGCAATGCACATTTTACTGCTTTGCTATA
>JANPWX010000286.1:3205351-3264446 GCA_024734555.1 Trochalopteron elliotii | reverse complement strand
GCGCACATCGCCCGAGCTGCAGCACCGAGCGGTGAGCGAGGGGAGCCGCCCGGGCCGGGGCCGGCGGGCCGGGACCCGGGGCGTGTGTATTTGGGTGTGGGTGCGTGGGGTGTTCAGTCCCTCTCCCTTTTTATCCGCCGCTGCGCAAACAACAAAAGGCGGCGCGGGCCGCCCGGTTCCCCCGCAGTGCCGCCGCTGACAGCCGGCCCCGTCCTTCCCCGCGCCCAGGGCGGGGTGGGTTTTTGGCGAGGCTGGTTTTGGGCGTTTTGTCAGTTGCACTCAGCGCTCGGTTGCGGGCAGGGGTACGTGCCTCGGGATGGGGATCGGCTTGGCTTTGTCCCCGTTTCCTCTCCCGGCTCCCCTCGGTGCTGCGGCGGGCGCCGCCCTGGGAGGGAGCGGGCAGAGCGGGCTGGGGAGGCTTCGGCCTGCGGCTCGGGGCGTGCGGCGCTTTGTCTGCGCTGCCCCCGGCTCTGGGGCCGTGCCCCTGCCAGTTCGGAACTGCTGGAAGGCGAGGCGAGGACAGGTCTTTGGGCTTTGTACCTAGTGACCGGATTTATACATTGTAGGTCACCTGCCGTGCTGTAGTCGGAGGCGATTCGTAGACTTAGGTCTTGCCCGGATTTCTGCACCTCCAAGATAAGGAAAGCATTGATTAGAAACACGTTATTCTAGTAAAAATACGTAATTGATTTAAGTGGTAACTGTATCTTTAGAGCAGAAGTTGATTAGAAAGATACTTTAAAACCTTACTCGAATTACTCGTCTTTCTGATACTTGTAAGTAACGAAATGCCAGATTTGTAGATCTGCATAGCAGTTGTATGTAATCAGAAGGAAACTTCTTGACACTTTATTGAATTCTGTGTTCTAGGCATATTGAAGCACATTTTAACCACCAAGGTGGCATCACCTAGTGTAATACTCTTGTGTGGCTTTTTGAAGGCGACTCAATCAATGATGGTGCTCTTGCTCCTTTTTTTTTTTTTTTTTGTGTTACTGATTTCTGTTAGTGGATATGATATAAAAATAGTATCAGTACTCAAGATACTGGTCATGAAGTCAGAATATGGACTCAGAAAACAAAACCGGCTAGGAAAAAGCGGTTTTCCTAGTTTGCTTTGAACAGCAAAATTGTGAGCCAGTATCATTCATATAGAATGCTTTCATGTTTACGCATAAAAATACAAGAAACTGAAACAGTTAAAATTAACTTTTAGCTGTTTTGTGCTTGGCAGAAGGTTTAACAGCAATTATTTTACAAAGTAATTGTCTCTTTCACTTCCACTTTCGGATTTGCTCATCACTTAAATAGGAAACTGATGCACAAAGAGTGTTAATTGGAAAATGAGGAAGAGGAACCTTCGAGATTTTGGACAGTTTAGCATTTGGATTAAAAAAAATGCCCAACAAAACTGAAAGCAACACCTTTTAGAATGCACAGTTGGTTTAAAACTCTTTTGGGAAATAGCTTTATTTTAATTGCGTATGAATTCCAAAGCTTCAGCGAAACATGATAGAGGATGTTACAACCCTAGGGTTACAGATACAGTTGGAAGTTACACATTCAGCTTTTACTGGCAGCAGAGAGAAAGCTGATCCATCTGGTGAGGCTGTGCAGAGGACTTTGTAAGTCACTTGCACAATTATTTTTGTGACCACATGGTTTAGGAGGACCTTTTCCATGAAATTAGAGCAGCTATGGAGAACTCTGGCAGTTCCATTTAGATAGGCATTTCACACAGTGCAGAAGCATGTGGGTAAAAGCAGGGAATTTAAATTGCGTGTTCCTGAAACTTGCTCATCGATGCAGAATCACTTCTGCATCATGTTGCAGTTAAAGTTTGGCAGCCTTCGTGTTTCTGAAGGATGATGATGGAGCTGGACAGTTCCAGTAATCAGAAATTCTAACAGCAATTTGAGCATAGATTCCCTTTACTTGCTACCATATATAACTAGAAAAGAGAATAAAGTTACTCCCTCGAAGTTACCCCCTATGAAATAGCCTCATGAGTTGTTTGTCACATTCCTATTATACAGTTAGTAATGCCTTATTAGTGGAAATGGATTCTTTTAAAAAGTCTGTGTTTGACAATAGAAGAATCACATACATAATTTGTAATTAAATATGCAGGAGTCCTGAACACAACCTGAATTTTTTTGCCAGAGAGCAAAATACACTGTACAGACATTTAAGGCATATAAGGACAATTGCTGCTTCCTGTGTTTATGGAGGATTTGCCATGCTAATGTCAGAAACCTCTCACTCATGTACCGCTCATACAGTACACATATCTCTCTCTCTGTATCTTTTTGTGTATGCACACATATCTCCATATGTCTCTTATTTAATTGGGAGTTTGGGGAAATACTGTAGCCTTATATTCAGTTCTGAGTCTGTTTAATGCAGCTTCTGTTTCCCTTGAAGTGTGGGCTTGTGCAGTTATTCTTTCATCTCTTCTTCTGTTTGACTTCTTTGGCAAACGTGCAATTGGATTTACTCTGGGATTAATAGCATCTCTCCAGCTGCATAGCTCATGATTATTTTAAAACTCAATTCAGTATACAAATACTTGTAAAATAAAGTTTTTGTAAGAGGAGTGAAAAATACAGAAATTTGGGTAAATTCATAAGTAAGAAAAGTGTACTTTTGTATTCAGTGTTGAAGAGCAGAGTAGCAGATAGTGATGAGGACAAACATGCTAGATCTAGTTAAATTAACATCCTTTGTAGTTGGTGTACCTCCAGGGTGTTGTTCAGTATGACACAACTTTTGTAAAAATGGGCCAGTTCCATCATCATCTCAATCAAGTGGGTAGCCACAGGCTTTCTGTTAATTCAGCCTTCATAGTATTTTATGTTTCCCAAGTATTTCTAGTGGTTTTACAAGAACACAGTATTTACCTTGGCCAAAGTTTAGAAAAAACATTTCTTTTCGATATTAACTCTGATTTTCCTTCAAGCAAAATCATGAAGAACACAATGTCTAAGATGTATTTGTTGTACTCAAGTATTTGTCAGAGACACCTTGTTCAGTCTAAAAAAAATCTCACTTGACTTCCAAATAGAACTGATTGTGGTAGTTATCCTGAGTCAGAGTCAGCTTCAGGAGTTTTTGAGGTAATAAAGTCTTCCCAGTATTTTATTTAGTGAAACATTTTCCTTTCTGAAAATAAGATGTAGAAGGAAGTGTGGCTCCTTTGAAAATTTCCTAAATGAATGGCTGACCAGAAAAAGGTGCCCTTTTTGTGACTTGGATTTGCTGAGATATTTGTTGTCGTCATCTTCCGGGATTTAAATTGGGCACTTCATTGCGAGGATTAGAGCCAGAATTGCAGATGCTTTCAGTGATACAGGAATTACTTCCAGAGGGTTTTGTGTGAGGTGTTTTGTAGTCATCAGGCATGAGATGACACTATACATGAGGCTTTTTTGTGCTACACAATTAAGATACTTAATAATAAGAGGCCATACTGAAAGGGCAAGCATGAGGACTGAAGGGTGTATGTATGTTTCTGGTACCCAGGATATATTTGGGAATGTGAGCAAAGGATGAACACTAAAGCACAGTTAACATTAGAGATGCTAGTTTCTTTAAATGTGTAGGCACTCTGATAGTTGACGATTTCTTCAGAGTCAGTCAGCTAAGAAAACAGATGCAAGTAATAGTATCTGTGTTGATTTAATCAGTTTGTTTCCTTGAATCCAGCTTATCTTCCAGGATTGCTGCTATTTAACTGCAGTCAGAAACAATCTTTTTACTCTGGCAGCTGTATTTTGGCTTTGGCATATATGTAGAATTAAAATGAATTTAGTTTGTCAAATAATTACTGTTGGTTGTGTTTCTTGCTCAAGATGAGGAAGCAGGGGATCATGCCATCTTATATTTCCAATATGCTTTCCCTCTGTTGTCTGCTTAAATGGACATATTTTGTACATGGTTTCTCAATATCAAGTCTCCCTTACAAGTGAAAGCAGTAAAATATCTTTTATGGAGTAGACTTAAAAGTCAGGAGTTTCATATTTTGATTATTTTGTAAATACCCACCATAAACCCAGTTCAGGATGTTTAGATTTTCTTTCTGTTATTATGTGAGAAACATAGCTGACTTTATTAAATTTTAAAGTGCTAGAACAAAGGATGTCACCAGTCTAGTGGGTAGTACTGGCCTCCTTACATATCTGCAGGGTTGGGGTGGTGGCTAATTATATTACATTTACTATGTGATGTACCCCAGCAAACCATTTGAAAAGTTAACACTGCACTTATTAATGTTCAGAAGTTCAAGAAATGTCTGACATAAATCAACTTTTTAACACTACTTAAAAAATTATAGCTACAAGTTAGTCTTTTTAAAGGACAATACATATCTATTTTCAGGGTTACCAGATAAATTATCTTCATTCTTATCTGTGTTTGTATGTAGTAGTTTAGTTAATGTTAACAGAAAATTAAGGTTACTGGCAGTGTGCTATGATTCAAACTTGTGTGCTGTTCCACAGTGCAGAGGGTGATGGTTTTATGCTTTGTAAAGGATTGCAGTAACTGCATTCCTGCACCATATCTTGAGTTTGCTCCTTCCAGCTGACAGTGGCTGATTGGTTTGCAAATCATGTCGTACAGGTTATGGAGTGGCAGGGAGGAGCAGGGTGTGTGTTGGTGTGGCTCTGCTCTTTGTTTTGGTTTTCTGAATAGAATATTGTTTTAAGATTAAGTGCTTTTATGGATGTTCCTTTATCAAGCAATGTCAGCCTGAATAGTGTGGGAAAGCCACAGTTCTTTCTCTTCTGGCTTCAGCAGCTTCCATTTCCGAGAGGCTGCTCTGCTGCCATCCCTCCTCTCTTTGCCAGGAGTGGATTTTAGTATATCCCATCTTTAATGTTTCATTTCTTCATGTGCTTAAACTGGATGTTCCACCCTGCCCTCCCCCAGCTCCCAATCACCTTTAGTGTGTGTTGGAAGGGAGAAGGGTTGATGAAAGAAGTGGATTCATCTCACCCCCACAGTGGCAGAGTGTAGTCAGATTAATGCAACTAGTGGGATGGTAATCTGTGAGGACAGAGGGGAGGTTATAGTTTTGGACTAGGAGGGGGACTACAACCTCCTATAATGTTTCTGTTGACAGAATAGGAATATATAATTCATCTTGGAGCATGTAGATGAAATGTTTTTCCATCTCAGTGCTGGTTTATGTAGTTCCATGGTCCTGCTACTTGTTCCCTGTCCTTGTTCTATCAACACAGCTTGCTGTATGGCAGCCTGGGGAGAGTGTGTTTTGGTTGTGTTTATGGCCTGAACTTTTTTTCTTTTCTGTCTTCTCACCTCTGATGGAAAAATAATCCAGTAAAAGGCACATATCTGTATTTTGATTTATTATGGACAGGGATGTGAATGAAATGTATGGCTGGGTGAGAAGCATCACCAGGTTATTATGTCTAGCCATAGCCTTGGTGAGTGAAAGAATGCTCATGGTCTGGTGTTTGCAGGAAGCCAGACCAGAAGATTCAGTGTCTGATTCTGTCTCTAAATTCCTCTGAACATAGAAGGCAATAATGTGTGGAAAATAAAAGAATGTGCTATTGTTTATATTTACCATTTCCCTGGATGTAGTGCCCAATCCAGTCTGGTAGCATTCAGAATAATGAATATTATTCCGAGTATATTCATATTAATGAATATATTAATGAATATTGAAACACAGGGTGAGGTGCAGAAGTCATGATGAGGTTTGGCTGTGTTAGCTTACATGATAGTCACCTAGGGCTCTTGCTAGAGGTATAAGGGAATGAATCCTCAGAAAGACATGTTAATTCTGAGGAATGATGTATTTTGGGAAGATTAGGTGTGAGAATGTGAGGATTGTGCCTGTGGTAAGGCAGAATTGTGTTTAACAGAGAGGATGTAATAAAACTGCTTCATGAGATTCTGGTCTAGGGGCATTCTGGAGCACACAATACTGGTCCTTGGTTGGCACTCCCAAGGGCTTCAGAAATCATACAGAGATGATATGTAAAGTGTTCTTATGGTAGCCAGATGTCCTAATTTTTAAAGAATTTGTTATCCATTCTATACCTTTTGAAAAGACAAGAGGAAGAAAATAGATAAATGCAGATTAATGAATCAATTACTTTGCTTTTAAGTACTTTTTATTCAGTTAGTATCAATCTCTCTCCCAGGAGTTTTAAGTAAAAATCATGTCCTGCATGTTGATTTTAGCACACACTTAAAATATTCCTGTTGGAATACATTGTTTAATTAAATTCTTGGGTTTGAAATTTGTGCTGAATACAGGTGGAGAGGCAAGATGCACAGTTTTGAGAACAGCAGTTGGTGGGGTTTGGATTACAGTAACTGCTTGTACTTTTTGTGGCCATTGAATCTTGATCCACACCCATTTGTTAGGATAACAAATGGCTTGAAAATAAGCTTGTGCTGACTTCCTTTTTTTATTTTCCCTTTTTGTGTTGCAGCCTGTAGTCTGGCTGCATGTGGAGCAATGCTTGCAAGCTCATGATGCTGTGCTTTTAATGGCGTGGGTGTTTTAGGAGGCCACTGTTCTGCTATCCTCGGGAGGGGGATGCTTTCAAAACAGATTATCCAAGTGAGATGGTTTAAAAAATAATATTCAAACGAAACTTTTGGCTTCTGTGTTTATTTTCCTGTTAGTATGTGCTCTTGTTCTGTGCCAGTCCACCAGAAGAGCCGTGTCCTGCAGCAGGGTGGTGGGAACTGTCACACGAGTGGTGTGACCACAGTGTGGATTTCAGGAGTCCCAGAGGGACAGTCTGTGCCCAGCACTAGCTGAGATAAATCAGGAATGTGAAAGATAACTGGAGAGGGGGTTGGAACTATGGTTTGGTCCTCAGGTGTGAGTCCACAGAATGTTAAGGTGCCTTTGTGAATCCTGCTCTACTGCTCAGCCCCTCCTGACCCAAGAGAGTTCAGAACATCAGAACAAGGTCTCCAGATTATGGAGGACTTAACAAGGAAATTATTTCCAACCTTACAGCTAAGTCAACTTTCAGCAGTAAACAGTGAGTGATAGGCAGTTGTTTTTCACCATGGTTGTATCGTTTGCTGTGCTTTCTATGAACTTTAATATGTAAGGTATAAAAAAAGAATTATTCTCATAACTGGTAGTTGCCATTGAAAGTATTGATTTTGATGTAATATTGTATGGGTGAGTATTAATTCTTTCTCAATATTAAGGATTATGCCTGAAGACTTTAATTGTGAAACTTTGTCTGTAGTCTTTTTGCCTTTTTGCAAGCACTGGGTTATTGGTTTACATTTCTTTATTGAAAGGATAAACCAGAGGAAGATATTTTCCCTAAAGCTTGAAGGAAGACTCTGCACAGTTTGTGCATCTTAATGTAAACTATTAAATAGCTTCAAAGCCCAATGTAAGGATTTGCAAAACCTAAAGGCTGCTATATGCTGAAACAATGTTAGTGAATGTTCCTTTTAGGTCTGCAGAAGAAATTGCTCTTTTTTCACTCCAAAGAACCCTTCTCTTCAATGTCATCAGGCATGTAAGAGCATTGGTAGTCAGTACTCACAGTAAATTGTCATCAGAGTTCCCCACATAGGTCCAATGATATGAGGCCAGCTTCTCTGCCCTTCCTGAATGCATTTTCTAGATGTTTATGGGTATGCTATAAAAAGTAGATTTGGTTAAGATAATAGATCTGATGTTAGTAAGTGGAAGCTGATAAGAGTTTTTAATGTGTTTTGGAAGTCTCACTTGATGGGAACATTATTGTGCTTCTACCTAAGTGCTATTTAGAGATTAGATAAATAGATAACATAAATGGATGGTTACTTTGATTAGTCAATAAAGCAGTTCTTGTACAAAAATAACAATGCAAAATGAAAGAACTAGAGTCAAGCTGAAAAAATGTTCACTACTGAAAGCTACAAATTGCAAGACAGGTAGCTTTTGATGCTGCTGTATTTCTTCTATTACCCTATGTACCCTAACCCTGTTCCAGTCTCAAAGTCTCTTACACCAGCAAGAACCAGCCTTATCAAGACATTTATCAAAACTCATTGAAAATCTCGGTTGCACAAGTCCAGAAAGAGCCAAGTACCATTTTCACACAGAAATCAATGTAGATTCTTGGAATACTGAGGGGAAAAACTGTAGAATTTGATAGTGATGATGGATCTGTTATTCAAACTTTCTTGACGGTATTTATTTAAAAATACAGTCAAAATTTCTTTTCAATCCACTTAAAGTAGATAATTTCTGAAGCATGTCTTTGTAAATACAAAATACTAAATTACAATACAATTTTTGAACAATTAGGCTAGATGTATCTTTGATTCTTGTGACAAGACTTTTTAATTATTAAGAGTAATTATAACTACTTTTTAAGTCTTTACACCTCTGCCTTCTGATGCATTTAAGTAAGTTTATTCTGTCTTTATGTAACTGCTCTTAGTAGAGTCATGATCATTTTGTTGAAGTGATCCAGTGAGGTGGCTTTGTTGTTGTATGCAGAAGGCAAATCTCCTATGGCCTTAACTGATGTGTCAGTGTTTTAGGGAAGGCAAAAAGCTCTCCTTTCTCGAGATCCATTGGTGGCTGCTTGGAAGTGTTTATTAGTGCTCACAGAAGCTGAGGAAGTGCTTGCTTTGAAGGAGACCAGCAGACGCTGCTTGTGTTGACACAACAGTGGTACAGAAGGGAGACAACTCCCTTGCTCCAAGGGGTAGGAGACTTGGAGATCTGCAGTCTGTCTGCTTTCAGAGATTCCATGGACATAACGAAAATTTAAAAAAAATCACATTAGATTTGGTCTAACACTGCCAAACGGCAGAAGAGGGTTGTGTTCAGTTTTATTATTCTGGAAAAGAATGGGGTTTGGATCTTGCCACAGGACTGTTTCAGATTTTGAGTAAGAAAGTTATGTACCACCAGCACGTAAAAGATAATAGCAGCCTCAATAACAAAGAGTTGATAAGCTGTACTTTCTTGAAAGTCTGGCTTTTAGTGTAGCTCCTCTGGACTCCTGACTGGGTCTGTGGAACTGCCTTAGACACACACACACACACATACACACACCAGTTAGATTTCTTTTGCACTTGCTTCAGCTTTGACAAAGAGTAATCTTTGATGTGATTGCATAGAAGGGTCTTAATATCTATCCATTTTCATTTGAAATTTCAGATATTAGAAGGGCTTGGGAATGTATACAGAGAATGAATTTTTCTCTTACATGCTTATAATACATCCAGATTGATTGTAGTATCTAACACTTCTCAGAGAATCTACAGTGATTTTAGGATGTGTTACTATTCTGTGTTTCAATCACTGTATTTTCAGGCCTTTGGAAAGGTAAAATGCAGTTGGTGGGATATGCAAGAAAGAGGATACTTTCCCTTGATTCCTTTCACACAAATAATTGAAATAGGCCTAATAATGTATAGGGGGGAGTCATGTTATCTGAGGGTCTCAGTCTGCTGCAGTATGTGAACAGGAAGAGCAAGATGGGATTTGGCCTGCAGCATTATGGAATTCCAGATATGTTTGAGTCTAAAAGAGATTTTGGAATGAGATGGGCAGGTCATCTGGTTTGTCTGCAGTTAAAAGGATACAGATCTGCTGTATCATGATAATTGAAATGCTAGCTACCAGCCAGTGTTTATTCAGTGCAGCACGGTCAAGGGATTGACACCATAATCTTTTCTTTAAGAGGAGGAATAATCCGTGTAGTTAAAGAATGCTTTTATGTCACTGAATACTTTTATATTGTATACAGATTTCTAACTCAATTATTTCAGCAGGAAGTAATAAGTTTCATGAAAACAGTTTGCTTGCTAAAGAAGAAGGCTGAGGGCTGAAATAACTCTCAAGGCATTTTTTCCTGTTGTCTTTGAAATGTGCAAAAGTATTTTTTTCAAAATAGTATTAAATTTGTTACCTTTAAGAATCCAGGTATGATTGCTAAGAAAGTGTTCATTAGTGTTGAAGTAGCATGCTACAGAAATCTAAATCAAAGAACTCTGCAGCAGAGCAAATCTTCATGGCTTCTACTTTCTCAGCAGTGTAAATCATCTTAGCTTGTGCATTCTCAAAGAGAATTGTCAGCATCACCCTTGCTAAGGGCTTTATAGGAGCTATTTTTGCTATCATCTCTTTTTTTTAGCAAATATGGTTTGTTAGTCTGCATTTCTAAGTAATAATTTCTTCATCATCTTCCAAAGAATCTGAAGATTTCCCCTGAAAGGCATAATTTTTAATTCTTTTAATAGCAGGCCCCAACATTAAAAGAATGCCAAGGTTTATTAAGGTAGATGTACAGTGGCTGCGTTCTTCAGCTAAACAAGTACATAATCCTCTTCACTTAAACATAGTTTAATGCAGTGCATGGGCTTATTGGTAGCCATTGGGGTTTCCTAGAGGCTGACAGGGTGTTTTTCAGAGGTGGATGCTGCTGTGATGCAGGGGTAGAACGTGAGGCCACACAGCCTCTTCCCACTGCTGCCATGTGGAGAGTAGGCTGCTCCTGGCAGTCATAAGAGAAAAGCAGCAGCCTTGTTGGAGATGTGGAAATTTCTGCCAGTAGTCAAGGTTTTTTTGTGTTTCACTCCTTTTAGTCAATTTGTTCTTTGCTTATTATTTGCTTATTATTAATGTCCTGTGCATTTCTTCAGAAACCTCTGGGCTTGCCTTTAGAAATGCCAAAACTTTGTGGAGGTTTAGTGTTTGTCCAGTTTGCTTACCAACACAGGCATTTTGTGATGTTAAGGCTGTAGGTCAAATCACAAATGTGATTCTGAGCTTTTCTTGGTATATGTGCCCTTGACATTAAAGGACTACAAATGTCCTTTTTACAGCATTTACCTGGCATATCTTCACTTTAAACCAAGTGGTAGGGCAGACTTCTGCATTCAGAGCTAACTCTGAATTGAAGGCTGACAGGAGGAGCACAGTAAGGTCTTTTTAAAATTCAGATGCTTACTAGCTGGAAATTGGTAGAAAAAGTGACTCCCCTTGGAGAGAGGGGGAGTTTCTCTGTAGCATAATATTGGTTGCTAGGTCATGTGCAACTCCATCCTCTTACCTGCTTCTGGTCAGTGGTTTACAGCCTCCAGTGTGTGCTGCTAATTGGCCTCACCGAGTTATTTTTAAGGCAGCTCGTGTGCCTGTGTGGTGCATGCTGAAGGTGCTTCCTGAGCCCGTGCATTTGGAAAGCCGAGGCAGTGCAGAGGTGCAGCAGTGTTCTGTTTATAGAACTGGGTCACTGAGTGTGCCTGAAGTCTGACCTCCACCAGGACACTGTTTGCAGATGCAGTTCCAGATTTTCTATTCTATGCCGATTCAAATATAGATGATGAGAAAAGAGTGATGACTAGCACTGGCAGGGAAAGCTGCAGTCCTGAATATGTCAAGAGGGAAAAGCTGCTTTCCTCTGGGAGTTTAGAGATCACGTAATGGAACGAAATTCCTGAGTATAAGGGATCATTTTAAGTAAAAGGAAGGCAAATCAGACAAAAAGGGAAGGATTATAAATATTCCATATGGGAATATGACTTGTGACAGCAGAAGTAATCTCACAGGTAAAGAGAAATTTAACATCTTAAATTTGAAAAAACCACCAGGTAATCATTGTTCTTTCAAACTTGGAGATTCTGACTGAAAACCATAACAGCAATATAGCCCAAATGGAGTGTTTATTATCTGAGTGCTTTTACAAATACCTTTCTCAGCGTCTGAAAGGCACCCGTGAATGATTCATCCTTGTCATTTCTGCAGTCGCTGAGCTGCCTGCAGGAGGGGTGCGGCTGATGCAGTGTTTGACACGCTACTCAGTCCTTCCCAAACTGTTTTTCGTCTCTTGCCTTTGTTGCTCGGTTTCTTTTTGTGCTTGGAGCAGCCTGTAATGTTTTGAGGATTGTTTGAGAAGGCAGTTTGCCACATTATGAAGATTAGCAGTTAAAGCAGCTTCTCTTATTTGAAGATGGTGCCTTCCATGATGTAATGAGACGTGTTCTTGTTCTGAGCAGGGAATTAATGGCTTGTAATTTGCAGTTCATACAAAATTGATACAAGCACATGGCAGATGTAGAATGCTGAGCCTTGCCATATAATTAAGGAGGAACTAAGAGTGAAATTAGGGTTAAAAGCCTTGAATAGGCTGATTATTGTTAGGGAACAGTGAAGTGATAAGTCCTTATTAGTGATACAAAAAGCTCAAATAAGTGTAACTTTCCACCATAACTTTGTGGAATTTGCAGTGCATGTAGGTGACAGAGCCCCTAGGTATGGCTTGAGCCAGTCTTGTAGCAGCTTTTACTGTTGGGAAGATGATTTTTTTATATGCAAACACATTATTGTTTCATTTTCAGCTATGTTGCCTGTTAGCTGTAAATTCAGAGGAAAAGTTTAGGGAGAATTTGGCTTGACAAAGCAGTTTAGACTTGGGGGGTTTTATAATTTATTTATGTAAAAATGTATTTTGCAACAATAGTGATCAGATGCTAAATACATTAAGAATTTATCTTCCAGGCTTTTAGTACTTGAAACCTATTAAATAATAAAAATATCAATACAGAGAAGAGAAGTCCTTAGGGATTCATAACCAAGAAGAAAAATTAGAATGGTTTCATTTATTTGTTTTTAATCTTGCTAATCATGCTAATCTTTAATCAAGGAAAAAAAATATCGTGGGTTTTTTTAGAATAAAATTCTTCCTTGATAAATTTTCTTATGCAAGGAGGGATTCATATATTTTTGGCACAAGAATATTTTGAGGTGATCTGCAGGAAAACGACTCTTCTTTAAAAGCAGCTGAGTAGGAAAAGCTCTTTAAGAGATCTTCAAATGGGAGCTGCAGAGCTTAGGTAGCTGGCTGTGGTATGTGTATGTCTGTGGGAGAATTTAGGCACAAATTTGTGATGTCAGCATTACTGGTGTAGTTGGTTTGCAAGTTTTATGAATAACAAAATACTTAAAGCGATTAAAGATAACAGCCACTTAAGTTGTTTGTATATGATGAGATTATCCCAGTGGTTACACGACTGAAGGGTTGGCTTTGCTCTCTGTGCTTTCTTTGGTTCAGACTCTTGCCATTCTCAGTCCGTTTCTTTGTTTGGAACTTTTGTTACAAAATGTTGTGAAAACCTCTTTAGTAGAAGATGTTGCAGGGCTTTTTATGTTGATCTGTCAAAGGTAACTGACTTCTGTGTGTTTTAAGACAGTGACTTGATTTTTCTAAAAGCTGGAAAGCATTAAGTGACTTTTTTATTTCAGTACAGTCAATATTATCACAAAGATGCAGGATAGTATTCAAGATCTAAACAGACACATACTTATTATAATGGGTAAGTTTCTTAAGCCAGCTGTTGAGTTTGTAGCTCTGTTTGCATTGCCTATTTTTTCCCTCATCCAAAATTCTAGTTTATAAACCTTTGTACATCTTATCTCTTTGCTTTGTTTTCAGTTGTACACTAGAAACTAGTATTTGAATCTAGAATTCCTGCCCAGGTAAAATTTGCAGTGCGGTGGAGTGCAGGACAGAACTTAGAGGAGCTTAAGAAGCCTTTGCCTGCACCCTTTTTTTCTGTAGGGGAAAACGTACAGGAAGAAAGAGTTAACATTTTTTGAGAGGTGACAATAGAAAGGCTGGGTAGGTTTTGTCTCCTTTCCTCTGTATACATCCTGCATACAAACTTTGTTTCTTTGCTTCCTGTGTGGCATTTGCTGCCTCAGGATATTTAAATCTAATTTACAGAATCACAGAATATGCTGAGTTGGAAGGGACTTACAGGGGTCATTGAATCCAAGTCCTTGCCTTTTACAAAACCATCCCCAGTTATATGATTATGTATTCCAGTGTGGGCTTGTTTGATGAACAGGAGATGATCTTTTGTAAAATACATTTTTTTAAAAAAATCATGGAAATAGCACCACACCTTCACTTACCATTAAAGGCAATCAGATATTTATTCATTAACTTTACTCCTACAAAGAGTCAGATTTGAAAACAGGACAAATTACATGTTTGTTATCCTCCTGTTTTCTGAATTATTCTCCCAAGCACAATCTATAAAACTCTGAACACCAACAGACACCCCACAAAACTTATCCCAAAAGATTTATTCCTTTCCTGTCAGCGGGAGAGATTGGGATTCTAACAGTGTTCACTAGAGGAGACTTTGAAAATCCCTCTCCCAGGCTGCAAGGACCTTCAGGTCAGTCTGTGTCTTGATGCAGCTTTTGCCTTGGCTCCAGCTCCAGTAGATTCCTTGCCCTGGTAGTGCAGAGGCAGTGGAAGCTTTTAGCTGCATTTGGGTTGGAATGAGGCAGCTAAAAAATCTGACACACTGGATTGAGACAGGAGGAATGTATTCCTAAAGCAGGGCTGCTGCTGGGATGGTTTTAGGGTGGTTTTGCCCCCATCATGTTTAAACCTGCTTTTCCTCTCTTCAAAACTGCTGTGCTGGCTTAGCCATCCTTAGTTGCAGCTTTAGTGTATTCAGCCAGAGCTATGGGCCTGTTAATTTATGGGTGTTAATTTATCTGTGTTCATAACTTAGAATTAATTTTATTTCTCCTGAGGTGGTTAAAATGTGTAATTTTTTTAAAGACAGCATCTATGCATGCATTACATATATGTATGCAAACATCTGCTTTTCATTTTTGCTGTAAAATGACAATATTGAGGCATGCAGAAGGAATTGCTGCTATCCCTGTTCACGTAAGATACACAAGTGGTCACTTCATTAGATGTCTGTGCTGGTTTTACTTCCTAGTAATCAAATGTTCAGTTCTGTGCATTCAGGATGGAAATTGTTAATTGAGGCTGTGAAAGTGTGCCCAGGGTAATTAGGGTTGAGTTGTGTGCTGAAGTTAGCATAATCCATAACAATTTCTTTTATGACTATGTGTTAGAAGCATTTATTTACAAATTTGGTCCACATTAAATTGCAGTTCATTTTCTGCACAACTTCAGTGTGTCTGTACTTTAAAACTGTCTTTTAAAGCATTCTGGGTCATAGTTTTCAGGTTATAGATGGGAAATGTGTAAATATCATTCTCCTCATCAGGTCTTTGTGGGTTAATTCCTTAGGCCGTGCTAGATTAGTCACTTTATACAGATTTATATGTTGCATATTGATTTATTTGTGAATATGAAGTTACTGCATTAAATCTGAGTAAAACCAAGTTCACACTTCCCCGAAATCTGTGTTTTCAGACAATAGATTATTACAAAAAACCTATTGTCATCTACAGCTTTTGTTTGGTAACACGTGGCTGTGCCTTTTGGGCATTGTATTGCAGGAGATCATCACAGAGAGCATAACTTGAGTACATACAAACAGAAAGAGCAGCCTTTTATTTTTAATATACAAAAGCATAAGAGCACATGCTTTGGCTGTTGTCATGATGTGTATATAGGTATGTTCTTACAGCAGTTTTAATTCAAGACTTAAGTGTTTCTAATTTTTTTTGCATCCTCCTAAAATTAGACTTACTTCTGTAATACAAAGTTTTAATACAGTTTTAATTAATTTTAAATGTTAGTTTATCAATGCTTACCCAGGTGTCTTCACGTAGATGGGATAATTTATTGCTTTTGAAAAATCTTTCTTATTTTATTCTAGTTCGTAATTGATGGTTTACTCAAAGATTTAAATACCTGAGGTATATAGGAGTAATTTCTCAAGTCTTTATTTTCATTATAGAACATTTTTCTGGTGACATTTAAAAAGGATGAAATGGTTTGTGTGTCTTCTCTTTGCATTTTTACATTGTTAAGCTTGTTTATCTCTTGAGTAACAGCATGTGTGATAATTAGTGTGTGTGAGTTTCTAAACTTTTTTGGGTCTTCATTTGCATTTGGTAGAGGTGTTGACAAACATCCAGAAATTTGCTATTTTTAGTGTAATGCATTAGATACTGATAAAATAGCACAGTGAAATGTTTCTTGCTGCAAGGGTTGTACTATAGAAACTGTTTTTTCCAGCAGGAGACAGGTGTTGCATGTTCACCTGAACAGCTGCATCTAGACCTGTAGGCAGTTGAATGTGTTAAGTGTAGAGTTAAAACAATGAATTCAAGTTATCCTAGAGGGTAGCTGTGATGTTCAAAATACATAGTGGTAAGAGCTTTTGTTGTCTTTGGGAAAGGATGAAGCTGGTGTTTCTTTTTACAGGAAAAAGATGACTTTTCTCATGATTGACTGATGAACTCTTTCAGAAGGCTGGATGATATTTTTCAAATTCTTCAAGCTCTATTTTGTGGGGTTTTTTTCGAGAGCTAGAGATCAGTGGCATCTGCAAATAGCTGTTGTTAGAGTATGTATTTTATACACCAGCCACTTTGCTTTTGCACAAACCAGAATTCTGGAGATCCAGCCCTGTTCTTCAGCAATTGCTACAAATTCTAATATCACATCATAGTCTGTAGTGTTCATGATGTGTTGTTTTTTGGTTTATCAGTGAGTGTTAATATTAAATCTGGAAATAGAAGCTGGAAAACTTGAAACTGTTCAAACTCAGGACATGAAACATTGTAAAAGTTGTGCACAGATGTAGTTGCATTCTGAATGTACATTTCAGACTTATTCACCCATAGAGTTACATGCTTATTTTATTTTTCCTTTTGTATTAACTAGCATACTCTTCCATTTCAGAATGTATGAAAACATGTCCACAATGGTGTATTTAAAGGAAGAGAAGTTGGAGAAGCTTACTCAAGATGAAATCATTGCCAAAACTAAGCAAGTGATTAATGGACTAGAGGCACTGAAGAATGAACACAATTCAATTTTACAGAGCTTACTTGAAACACTGAAATGTTTGAAGAAAGATGATGAAACTAATCTGGTTGAAGAAAAATCAAACATGATTCGAAAGTCACTGGAAATGCTGGAGCTTGGCCTTAGTGAAGCACAGGTAAAGTTGTGGTAAAAATTAAGCATTTCAGACATTCCTCTGCAGATGTTAGTAATATGCTGGGACATTTACATTTTTCTTGGTCATTGAAGACAAAAGGTGCTGTAATTAATAGAGGTAGTTACTGTCTATTGAGCTGTGTTACAGAACTAATTATGTGTTCAGTGTTAAAGCACTGAAACTCATGTCTGGGCTCCACTTGTTGTCAGTGAGGCACTCACATTTTCTGTTTAGACTTTTCCACATCAGGCATTAGGCAGGTAATGTTCAAGCAGCTCAAGAACTGAGCAGTGGCATTTTAACTCTAAATGATTGCATAGGAAGGTCTCAAACAAGCACATGTATAATAAATGAATTTGCTCCAGCCTTTGAGCTTTGGTGTAGCCTTAAATTCATGTTTATATTCCTTTGACTCAGATTTTTTATAGTAGCACATGATGCTCTTAGAGCTTAAGAATCTCTAATGCTTACTGAACATTTTACTAAACCAAAATTGAAACTAAAAGCATTTAAAAGTTTAAGACCTGAGTACAGAATCTGAACAACTTTGGTGCATTAAAGAGAGGACTCTGAGCTAACTTCTGTGGGCTGTAGTCAGTGAAGATACCATCTGAAGATAAGTGAAAAGTTGCATTTGGGAAAAGCTGTTTATTGGATTGTCAGGACTATATTTACGTTACAACTTTATGATATTTTGTACTAAGTCAAAAACCTGAAACAATGTGATGTGACAGTCCTCACTGTAAAATGGCAGAGTGTTTGCAAGTGAGTTGAAAATGCCAATGAGTTAGTTCTACATTAAAAGACTTTCTGTTGGTCTATAACTGTGCTCAGACTTCTCTTCTGGATCAAGCTGTTATTGTGTGGTGATCTGGAAGTTGTGTGCATTGGATCATGGTGAATTGAGAGTGAGAGAATGAAATGTGGGTTATCAGACAGGGGAATGTAGAAGCCCTGGACAGACTGTCAGGCCTTAGTGTATATATTGTACACACTTTGGTGCCTTGTATAGGAGGAAAATGTTAGCAGATAGATGGAGTAACATTGCAATAATTGAGTTACCTTTAATTGCTGTTTGTAGAAGATGTGCAAGTGAGCAAGTAACTTCTGTGTAGTGTTAGGACTCTGAAAAGCTGGTTCTGATTCTTGGCTCTTATCAGGAGCCTCAGATGCAGATGTTCCTGCCTTGCTTGCCTCACATGGTATGTTGTGAAGTGTAGTGGTGAGAAGCCAAGAAGTCTGCATTTGCTGCCTTTGTTAGGAAGCCAATTCCATTTCACACTACTGCTCTAGGACCTGATAAGGTTACTCTTCCTGAATGCTTTGAGTTGTAACAATTTAGTATTTTTTAAATTATTTTTTAAATTTAAGATACGGAAATAGATGGTTTTTGTGGCATGCATGTAGGTCTGGTGATGTGTTATTTCCATGAAAATGAAACTAACTTTGCTGAAGAAGTAATCAGACTTTTCTTTCAGGTAATCATAGTGAGTAAGACTACAAAATATTTTAGTATGTCACTGTAGCTTGTTCAGTGTTTGAATGCATTGACCCTATTATCACAATTTTCCTAAATGTGCTTTCGTATTATATAAATGCCACTGTTTGAATTGACCAAGTAATTAAAAATATTAGAACAGTTTTTAATATGTAAGTAGATAGATATGGAAGTCTGGAGTTTTGGACTGGTGTTAGGAAATTATACCTGGAGCTCTCCTTACTTTTGTAGGAAAAATTAGTTTCTAAAGGCTTAATGAATATTTTGACCCCTGAAATTTCAGCTAAGGACACCATCTGTTTCACATGAAATACTTTGTTTAAAACCACTTAAAGCTAACTTTATTTTTAAAAAAACATGAAATTGAGGAGATGAAATACTAGTAACTTGGGGATGTCTAACTGATCTAAAAGATTTGTACTCTCACCAGTGGTCCATTCTTGTAAGGTGTGCATCCTGGGACTGCTGCCAGCTGTTCTACATGTGTCAGTGGGAGATTGCATAAACAGTGAAGGGAGGATATCTTCTGCTGGTAGTGTTTGGCTGTCACTTAATAAGCTCCTTTTTCATTTCACTTTGCTCAGCAAAAATACCCCAGTCCAAGTAAGCTGCTTTTATGGGTGTTCTATTTTTTGTCCTTAATGTGACTGTGTTTGAAAGTCTGCACACTCAAGCTTAGGATTAGTAATATAAAGTGCACCTATGAATTGTGTGTTCAGTTACACTTTCAGATCTCAGTCAAATAAGTGTCCCTTTGAAGTATTACCATTATGCTGAGGTGTTCATCTTTAGGAGCTATAAGCATGTATACAAATCCTTTTTTTTGTCTGGAAGGTACTAAATTAGAGCTCTGTGTTAGTTTTTAGGTTATTTTTGTGATCCTGCAAGCTGAAAGTATTACTGCTCCATTTTATGTTAGTGGAACAAAGATTTCCAGTTCAGTAATCTAGTTCAAATTTTTCATGTATTTTAAGATTATATTTAATGTTCAGGGAATTCTGAAACAACTTTAACTTTTGATATTGTCATGGAAAACAATTATTTAGTGAAGAGTTCCTCTAGGTTGGGACCCCAATGAGGGAAGAATATGGACTTGTTGGAGCAAGTGCAGGGGAGGCACATGATGACAATCAGGGGCTGGAGCACCTCTGCTCTGGAGACAGGTGGAGAAGAGAAGGCTGCAGGGGGGCCTTAGAGCCCCTTCCAGGCATGGAAGGGGTTACAAGAGAGCTGGAGAAGAACTTTGCAAAGATCATGTAGTTCTAGGACAAGGCAGGGTGGCTTCAAACTGAAAGAAAGTAGGTTTAGATTGGATTTATGAAGAAATTCTTCCCCATGAGGGTGGTGAGGTAGTGGAACAGGTGCCCTGTCCCTGGAAGTGTTCAAGGCCAGGTTGGATGAGGCTTTGAGCAAGGTGGAAGGGGGCTGGAAAGAGATGATCTTAGAAGCCCCTTCCACCCCAAATCATTCTGTGATTCTAAATGGTGAAAAGGTTTAGAGGAAAAGTGAGAACCGTATCTATAAAGAAGAGAAATGGAAATGTTTACCAGATTTCACAGCTGACATAGGTTTAAATAATGAAAGCCTTGTGTGTTTTGAACAGGACTGCATTCTGGGGGAAGCATGTCATGTGACACATTCTGCTTTTCAGGTAATGATGGCCTTGTCAAATCACTTAAATGCAGTGGAATCAGAGAAGCAGAAATTGCGGGCCCAGGTTCGCCGGCTGTGCCAGGAGAATCAGTGGCTCCGGGATGAACTTGCCAATACACAGCAGAAACTACAGAAAAGTGAGCAGTCTGTGGCTCAGCTGGAGGAAGAAAAGAAGCATCTAGAATTCATGAATCAATTAAAAAAATATGATGATGATATTTCACCATCAGTAAGTTCCTGCATAGTAAAATAGTAAAACCACATTACCTGTGTTGAAATCTGCCTGTTTAACAAGAAATAAGATACATTTTATTTGTCCCTAACACATATTTGTCATTAAAATACTACTTTTTACTAGTGTCATATAGTTTGCAGAATGATTCTGAGACCTCATTCTTATTTTGAGATAGTATATATTTTACTGTCTGTAGATAATAAAATATATGCTCTCATGAGGAACAAAATTGATGAATACTCATTTAGTATCATGTAAGCTTAAAAATGTGAAGAACTGGACCAAAGCAAAGAATATGACTTCACTAACCCCAGCAGTTAAAATAAGTGAGAAATCTAAGCTGTGAGACATTTTAAATACCTAGAGGACTTGTCTTATTTTGACTACAGGAAAAATACTTAATTTTTGTCTTGTGAAATCAGTGCATAACTTTTTTATCTGTTGAGAATTTACACAAGGATAAGATGTTATTGAATCCCCTTTCAGGACCATCTGCCAGACACTGTGATCACCTGCATGTATTCAAGCCTGTTGTGTTATGTATTCTTTGATTCAGAGAGAAAATGGGCACAACTTTAGTTTACAGAAGGAACTTATTACTTAAAAAGACTTCTGATTTATTTGCCCTTCATTTTATTATTTTATTTTGCTTCCTTGGGTTAGGTGGCACTGTTGAGAAGGATCTTATTTTGTGTGTTCAAACCTTCTCAGTGGTGTCTTGGGAAGTGCAGTTTTTCATAACTAATTATTTCAGCAATTTTAATGGTTGAAAATGAGTGTGATTTAATCATGCTTAACTGACTGCTTGACAACTCTTTTTTAGCATATTGTACGTGGTGAGAGTTGTTTTGGTATTTGTAGATGAATTTGCCAGTGAAACCTGCTCAGAAAAGGGGCAGAGGAGGGAATATTGGGGTTTTGATGTGCTATATTGTCAGACCGTAATCTGCAGATGGATTAAATAGCTCCATTATTTGAGGTTTAATTAACAAATAGACTCCAAGTAAGCCAAGCATCTTTATAGTTTTACCAACCATATGGACAGTCTCTGTTTCTAGCCTTTGAAATAGTTCTATAGACTCAGTATGAGATAACAATCAAAATTAAAATTATGAACTTCCCATCTGAGATGCAGCCCCATCAATTTGCTGGTTTTACAGTGCCCTTGCTCTGCCACCACTGAATTTGAATGCCAGCAGCAGCAGTTGGCATTTTCTCATCTGTGGAAAAAGGTGTTAAATGGAGAGCCAGAAAAATAAGAATGTGTTCTGCCTCTGGATTTTCTCCTTACTGAGCTCATAGTTTCTGAGAACTTCAACTATTTATATTGTGTAGGCTGAACATTCAGGAAACAGGACTGAGGGATGATCTGTCTCTTTGTTTCACATTTGAAATTATCTTTGGATGCTTAAAATCAATTTACACTGATGGATTGTGCAGAAATTAATATGGTTCCAGATGGAGACTATTGGAAATGAGCTTCCTTTCAAGTGTTCTTGTTTTGTTTGGTTTGGTTTTTTGATTTTTGAACTTTAAAATTATAATTGCAAAATCTTGTTGTTTGTACAGAAGTTGAGTACTCAGAAATTGAGGTCTCCTTATTCCTCTCCCTTGCCCAACTATAACTGTGTTTATGACTAAAAAAGGTACCGTGGACAATTCTGTACTGAGTAGGGCTTGCTCTTCACTGGGTACTTTGATGAGACCCAATGTCTCTGTGAGAATGGCAAATGTGTTCTTGTGTGCTTAAATTGAGACTGAAATCTAGGAGACCTCATTTCTATTCCTGGCCCTTCTGAAGGTGTCCTGTGTTGTTTTGGGACAGTGTGTAAATACATTAAAATACAGGACCTTTCTAAAACTTCAGTGAGAAATATTATTCTTGTCACTTTTGAATGTGGGGTTTTCCTTTAACATTACTGATTAATTGGAGTGTCCTCTTATGCCTTAGATTTAATTTGTTGGGTTTGGGGTTGTTCTGTAGGAGGATAAAGATACGGATTCCACCAAAGAGCCTTTGGATGATCTATTTCCCAATGATGAAGATGAACAAGGACAAGGAAGTAAGTGTATTTCAGATTACACTGTTGCTGTGTTTCTGCAGTGCAGGATATAAAGATGCTCTTTACAAAAATGTATCCATGCTTGGGCATCTCTGAGACCCAGCTGGAGTGGTGGATGCCTCTGCTAAAATAAGGAATCCAATCATTGATGTACATTGTGTACATTGGTATGTACAGAACTGGAGCTTAGGTTTTTTCAAAAGAGTTTACTAGCTGCTGTAAAATCAGACTGATTCAAATCCAGGATTTGTCCCGTTTTCCTTCTTTGGGGCCTCAGTATGGTTAGTTAAGTGACTGGGGCAGATTCTAATCAGATAGTGAATTCTATTAATGACCTTTTTAATGATCTGATTTGAGATTCTTGTGGCAGGTTTCAGTATGAAATCTTCATGTAGTCCTTTGTCCTTCACTAAGGTTGTCTGCATTAGTTTTAATACTAATTGTGGAAGTAATGTTTGTCTTCAGGTGAGCAGGGCTGAGGCATTTGCTGTGGAACTTGAGGTACATGTTTGTTAGTGTAATGGAAAAAAACTCTTGGTAGATAAGTAAGCTCTGCTTAGTGGAATGTGTTTTTTATATGTGTGTAAACATAGAATATATGGATGTTGTGGAGTCAGTGCAGTGTGCTGGGAGCAGAATGGTTCTTACCAGACAAATGACTTGAGGGAAAATGTCTAAAGGGACCCACCTTTGCAGTCAGCAGTTTCAAATTTCCTCTGTGGGCATGCATACAAGGTACACTGCATTCTTGTCAGTGTAATAAAGCTGTCCATAGCCAGCACTGAAGGAAAGGCTTGTAGTTTACAGTAGGTCAGTGTTGATCATGAACTCCTTCCTAACTTATCCTTGCTTCCCTAGAATTTTCTAGTAGGAGGGTTGAGAGGCAAAGCTCCCTTACTTCAGTTTACAAAAGACAAAGTTGACATGTCAGTGATTTCTGTGACCTTCCAAAAAAATGCTGAAATGCTTCCAAGCTGAAATGCTTCAGTGCTTTGGCAGGCAGTGGGTATAGGCTTGGACTTGTGTGATTCCACTGACATAAAAATGCTCCCACTTTCTGTGAGAGTGGTTTTTGCTTAACAGAAAGGAGAAAATAAAGTCAAGCTCTTGGTTGGAGCCCTTATCTTGTGCCTTCTCTAGAGTTTAATGAAATGAGTAAGAGGGGATATTCTAAATGTCAGAAATTGGTCAGGTGGAGAGAAAAGGGGTGGTACATTTTGGGGAGCAGTGGTAGAGTGAGGGTTGCAACTACCAAAGATTAGGAGCTACTGGAAAATAAGGAGCTAAACCTGAGAGTTAGTGAGTAAAACTTAAAGGTTGACTTTGACTCAGGGCATTTTGTCCTGCTGCTGTTATTTCTGGCATCCAAAGTGTTTCAGTCTTTTATGTGCTAACTTTAAGTGCTCCTTGGCAAAGCAAGGGAAGGGAAACAAAAGGGAAACAAAAAATTTGTATGTTTAGAGAAGAAGAATAAAGGAAAAAGCCTTTCTGCTGGTATTCAGCTTATCTATGTTAGTGTTCCTTTCATATGAAAACAGCGATATTTGTCAGTGCAAAATGATGATATAATCTTGAGAATGTTAATGGTTTGCTGAGCCGAAATAGTTTCCTGCTTTATTCATTACTTTATTACATTTGGCCCTTTGAGCTACTAGAATTGTGAAAATAATTGTAACACAATACTGGACACGATATGAAGAATAAAACAGTCATATTTCCACTGTCACTTTTCAGGACAGCCTGACTGCTGTGAAGTGTGTTCTAATGCTAATTCTGTGTATTGAAGAAATAAAATTCAGTGAGTCTCATTTTGTGCCGCAGAGCACTCACGTGAGATGTTTTATTTACAGTCATCTTTTATACAAGTTGAAATTTTATGGATTTCTTTCAGTTCAACAGCAGCATAGCAGTGCAGCAGCTGCTGCCCAACAAGGTGGCTATGAAATTCCAGCAAGGTTACGGACCCTACACAATCTTGTTATCCAGTATGCTTCCCAAGGTAGATATGAGGTTGCTGTGCCTCTCTGTAAACAAGCTCTTGAGGATCTGGAGAAGACTTCAGGTCATGACCATCCTGATGTTGCCACGATGTTGAACATACTTGCTTTGGTGTACAGGTTTGTATACTGACATAGATAAATACCAGTGAAATAAATACTTAGTATTTGGCTACAATCTTTTAGCATTCAGACTAGAATTTTTTCCCTGTTCTATTTTTTTTTAATTATTATTAAAACCCTCAAGAGGTTTCTAAAATATTTGTATGTGTCCCTATACTTAAAAGTCAAACAAGTTGCTGTATTTTTGCCCATACCTTTTCTTTGGGAATGTAGTTGGGTTTGATTTTTCTTTTTTTTTTTTTTTTGTCTACTGAGGGGGCATGTCTTGATTATCCAATTCATGGTAATCTAGAGGTAGAAATTGGACATCAGTGTAGAAATAGTACATGCTCAGTACAGTCCTCAACTAGCAAACTATTTACAGTTACAGGCTCCAGGGTTCTACTTCCTAATTAATGAATATATTCTCAATTATTCTTCTTTTATAATAGCATCTTTAGGTTAGTAGTTAACTCAGCTTAATTTTTATGATGTTTCATTCCTGAATCCCTGGTGTTAATTACATCTCTTTGCAATTCAGAGACCAGAACAAATACAAAGATGCAGCAAATCTCCTGAATGATGCCTTGGCCATTCGTGAAAAGACTTTGGGCAAAGATCATCCAGCGGTTTGTATTTATGTGATATCATAATTATAGTTTGGTTTTCACTGAACCTTTTTTCAACTAATTCCAATATCAAACTCAACAGTAAAGGTTTTAAGACCTGGCTTGTCTTTAAACAGTACAGGTAGGAGGCCACATTATATTCAGTGCTGTTTCACCATAAATAATTTGCCCATACTTGATTTTGGATTGCCTGGATTTTCTATGGGAAATCAATTTGTGAAGAAAAATTTTAATTTGGTTACTCAAATCACTTTATTCTACTCAGATTGGAGAGGCACTTCTGATTTGATTTACTGCTACCTGTAGATGAAATGTAAATCAAGCTTTTTTAAAAATTCATGTGATACTTTCGTGGCCTGTGGGATACAGGGCAGCTCAAAGTGTAGATGTGAGAGGTACCTTTGTAAGAGAAGAACATGTGAAGATGTGTGCACTAAATGACATTTCCACAAAGGTAGCAAAGTTATTTCAGGATTTAGGTTTTTCTTTCCGCTGTTGTGTATGTATGCATTTAGTTAATTATTATTTCTTCACTTGCAAATTTCAATAGGTCTATCCTGTGCATGGAAAATTTGATAACATCAGTGCCTTGCAGATGTGCTAATTTGTCTAGCATTTGTATCAGCAGATTTCAGTGTACTTAATGTTTCTCTGCTGTTGACAGGTGGCAGCAACTCTTAACAATCTTGCAGTACTTTATGGTAAACGGGGAAAATACAAAGAAGCAGAACCATTGTGTAAGCGAGCTCTGGAGATCAGAGAAAAGGTATGAGTGATAAATACAGAGCCTCTGAAGGGACTTTGTGAAGGAGAAAGCAAAGTTAAACGCTTACTTTTTTATGCTTTGGTTGGGTAGATCTGCCAGATAAACCCCAGAGTTAACAATGCCTAGCAGTTAGGAGTGTCTGAAATTTGAAACAGTAGGAAATTCCAGTAGTGCCATGGAATTGCTGGAGCACTCTGGGTATATGCTAAATTATGTATTTTCTGAGAAGCCTTACTTACCTTTTTCCTTCCCATTTGATAGCTAAATAGTCTTTGACTTGACAAGAGCATTGGAATTAAAAAATGAAACTTAGCTGAAATTTTTAAGTTGGCTATTCTCTATGTGGATATTTATTTTAGTCCATGAGACTGCATCTTCAGGCTTGTATAATACTCTCCATATAATGTTGTTTTACTGCTTACTTTGTTCCTCTTATGGATTGTTCTGCATCATTCTCAGTTTGCAACAGAATTGAGTCATTTTCATATCTTTGAAATGCAGCTTTTGCTTTTGTCATCCTTTTGTTGAATTGAGGAGGAATAAAACTAACAGGATGTTTCTAAATGATTTATTTCTATAAATAAATGTGATGGTTAGAGAATGTTTTAATACAGTGTATTTCATTTCCAGGTCCTGGGGAAAGATCACCCTGATGTTGCCAAGCAATTAAATAACTTGGCTTTGCTATGCCAGAACCAGGGTAAATATGAGGAGGTTGAATATTACTATCAGAGGGCACTTGAAATCTACCAAACTAAGCTGGGACCAGATGATCCAAATGTTGCAAAAACAAAGAACAATCTGGTAAGCCTTTCCCAAAGTAGACCTGAGACAAAATTCCTCATAAATTGAAATGCAATTTTATCCACCATGTATTGTATTTCTTATTTATAAATATAAATAAAGCAGTGTGCTGATACCTTTTGGGGGGTATTTTGTTTTTAGGCATCCTGCTATCTAAAACAGGGCAAGTTTAAGCAAGCGGAAACTTTATACAAAGAGATTCTTACTCGCGCTCATGAACGGGAGTTTGGCTCTGTAGATGGTAAGAAACTGAGTCCCTAGATTGGAATTTATGTTTTATTTTTGTAGTTGTGAAATAAAATTTGCAAGAGGTCAATAGTGTCCTGATTAAAATTGTTGTTTGCTTTAGGTGGACGTAAAAGGTGAGCTGATAGATGTGTTGGAAGTACATTCATCATAAGAGAGCTTTTAGATACAGCAGCAAACAATAGATTCACAAACATTAGGTAGAATTAGTGGGTTCGTGTTTCATGGATTTTGTTTCTTGCATAGTTTATCTTACACCCCACTAAACCCAATTCTGCTATTTTTATAGAGGCAGAAAAATGTACATCAATTCCCAGTCACGGGAAAAAGTCCATGCAGGATTTTTAGTGACATAAATAAAGACATTGTTAATGCAAGTCCCCCATTAACACTTTTAAAGAATGGGGAAAATACCTTGAAATTGGGAATGACACTGTATGTTGAAGTCGTGAGCATTTTATAAACTAAAAATACCAGTAAAGAATTTTTATCGCATTCCATGACAGTAGCATATTCACCACTTAGTAGATGTCAAAGTATTTGCTAGGATAAAAGAAATAAATTCATGTTTTCTAGCACAGAACTAGACACATGACAAATGGGTGGCAGTGTATACTGACTTCAAAGCTTCTCAGAAATAACTGTTTCTAAGTTCAGATAAGAAAAGGAGACAGAATTGTAAAACTGTAAAAGAGGTGCATGTTGTATTTATCTGCTGCTCATAGTATGGACAGTAAGGTTTTTTTGCAACAATAGTGTAATTCCATGGTTCACTGCTTCATTTCAGAGTGGTGAAAATCAAACAATCAATACCTTGTAGTTTTGTTCTTCTATCAAATACTTTTCTTGTTTCACCAGATGAAAATAAGCCTATTTGGATGCATGCAGAAGAGAGGGAAGAATGCAAAGTAAGACCATTGCCGTAAATCTTTTTTGGAGCTTATACTTGTTTAAGTTGCAAATCAGATTTTTTTTTCAACAATACCTTTGTTCTAGGGAAAGCAAAAAGATGGCACCTCTTTTGGAGAATATGGTGGCTGGTACAAAGCTTGCAAAGTTGACAGGTGAGTAATTTCTTTACAGGACAAACAACTCATTAATGCTCAGTGTCTCAGATTAAAGCATTTTTAAAAATGAAATCAAAGCAACTCCTTGGTTAGGACTATAAAAAATAAAGTATTAAAAACTCCAGGCCCAAGACTGGTTGTCAGGAATACAGCAACAGTTTTTGAGTCCTGAGGCTGCTTTTACTCGAGGCTGGTTAGATCCAGTAAGTGACGTAAAATTGCACCAGTTGTGTTCTTGGCAGTCCTTCAGGTGGCAGCATGGGTCACCTTTCCCTCTATACCACTGCTTGGCAGGGCTGCCCTCCCTGCCCCTGCATGGCCTCTGGAGAGGGCCAAAAACGAGACAGCAAATAACTGCACCTTTAGCCACCCAGCTGGCACGAGAAAACAAAGCTAAACGGCCACAACTAAGCATTATTTGAGTTTCTCAATCTTCAAGAATGTAGTTGAATGAATGACTGTGTATAGTTTAAAACAAAATAAGAGAAGCAAGGATTTCAACTTGGATTATATTTTGAATTTTGGTGAATATTGGTGAATATTTTTTTTGTTTGCTCTAATTTTGTTCCATTACTGCAACTTTTTTTACATGTAGGGGGTGCAGTGTATGAAGAAACCTGCAACTAGTACTGATAGTCAGTGGGGGTTGTTTGTTTACTGAGTATTTGAATGCTCATGTTTAACAAGCATCAGAGCCTTTGTACTGTTGAAATCTCTTTTTTTCTCCATCCTGAGTTCTGTGTGCAGTGCATTTGTTTGGTTTGTTTTTTATGTACTTGCTCATTCCAACGCGCAAGAAAATCTTTTCTGTTGTTGCTGGAGCAAAATTTCACTCAAAAATAGTGTGACTGAGCTAATTTCGTGCCATTGAAACAAAAATGTCTTGTTGGAGTGTGAGACTTGTTAATGAAATGGGCAATGTTTTTGTTGTTCATGGTTTGAATGCATAGAAACTGCAAATAGGTGTTAAGTAAAAGCTGATGAAAGAAACTTTTAATTATTTTTGTGACTAAGACATACTACAGTAGTGGTCTCTCTATGCATGAATAAGCATATTTTTTGGAAGCTGTACAATCATTCAGTTGGACACACTCATCTAGAGCTAAATTTTCACCTTGTGCAGCTGAGGAGCACAAGGTTTCAGCCTGCCAGTTTCAGGGATGTTGGCTAGTCACAGGGTGAGACACTGATACACTTTGAAAGGGTCAGCAGGTTATTGTGTGTAGGTGAAGTACAATGTAGTGTATTCCAAGTGAGAATAACTTACTACAAAAATATGATAAACACTGTATTAATTTAAGCTTTTATTAGTGAATTGAGAAGAGTTTACTGTGTGAGTCTGTATTTTACATAGTTACTTTTCTTTTCTTTTAATAGTCCAACAGTAACAACTACTTTAAAGAACCTCGGGGCACTTTACAGACGACAGGGCAAATTTGAAGCTGCTGAAACATTAGAAGAGGCAGCAATGAGATCTCGTAAACAGGCAAGTATGAAAATTCACCTTAATGATGTTTCTGCATTGTGGTCATGCAGATTTTCAACTTCATGTATGCAGAATATAGAAACTTTCAGTGCCTGATCACCCTCTAATTTCAGACTGAACTGTTGATAAACGGATACATCTTAACTCTTGCAGTTCGGTTAATTGTTGGGGCAGTGGCACCATGTACTGAGGACATGATTCAAACTGGGGGTGAAATTATGTGGAAAATGAAAAGGCAGAAAACGTGTTGGCCAGCAGTCCTCAGTTGGCTGCTTGTCCTGGGAAACAGACTGTAGCTGGGTGAAAATGGGGAGGTTCTGCTGGAAATCTTTGTCAATCGTGCTGTTCTGTTTTTAATAAGGAGCTGTCAGACTTACAAATGTTCAGTTTCTGCATACAACTGACTAACAGAAACCTTTTGTTACTTTTGTAAACCAGTGAGATAGATATTACAGTTTCAGTGGAGTCTTTCTTTTCATGTGCTCTCTTTGTGCTCTCAGATCTACTGTTCAAGTAACCCTTTCTCCCTTCTCTTAGAAGGTAGAAAAGAGTTTGGGTTTGTTGGGGGTTTACTGGCTTTGTTTTTCTCTTTCCCTTTCGAATGTTTTGCCACAATGTCTTATAAAAGTTTCTAAGACTGGACAAGAAAACATGGGTTATCAGTTGGTGTTGAAATGGAAGGCAAAGTAAGAAAATACAAGTAAACAACATGAAAGTTCAATTTTAATTTCATTTTTTTATATGAGAATAAATAAAACCTGTATTTTTTGTAGAATCTTGCTGCTGACTCTATTTTTAAGGATGCTTCAGAATTTCACTGTGCATCATGTACTGCCTATACCATTAATCCATATTATATGGCAGTATACACACCCCTAGATTTAGATGTGTAGGAGTCAATGCTGTGTTACAGCAGCATTTAACACTACCTTTTTATTCTGGGTCATTCAAGTAATGCTCTTCACTTAGGGAAAAACAGTTACATGGGAACAAGAACCTGACATCTCCATGCCATTAAACCAAATTTCATTCTTATTCATGCACTTTTGAGAACTTTGGCATCCTTTTCACTTTTTGCATTGTGGTTGGCTTTATGGATTTGCCACACACATCCGTGCTGCATTTGCTGCTAGTGCTGTACTGTAGAAGATGCAGAAGATTTTGTCATGTATAAGGCATTCATCAGGGATCTTCCTGTCAGCAAATACTGGTTATGATGTACAGTAGGTTTATTATAAAGAAGACAAAACTAAAAATAAGTATGATGTAAGTTTTGATATTTTCTAGTTTCTGTGTTAAAAGACTTTGCCTTTAGTGCAGGGTTTCCATAGAAGGTACTAAATTTAGCACTTCTAAGATATTTAAAGGATTATTTGATAGTTGATAGGCATGCTTTAACACGAAGTAAACCTATTGACCATATATTTAGTATGTTCATTACAAGTTTGTATTCCAGGTCATTTCTTTTTGAAGGAAAATTTTATTAATTTTATAATTAATTATTATAATGTTCTATGTCAGTATTTTTAAATAATACAACCTGTTTTTGAGGCATTAGATGTTCAGACACATCTCCAAAGGCAGGTGAAAACTGCACCATTTGATGGGTGGAAAACTGAGAATTACACTGATAGTTCATGATCTATAAATTGCTTAGATACTTCGTTGGTTGCCAGATTGCTTCAGGTAAGTGACACAAATGCCATGAGGCTTAGACAAACTGTAAGAGAGGAAGAAAAGAATGGCAAGTCAGTGAATTTTCAAACTGCCAAACTGTCCACTTCATGCTGTGTTGATCCTTACAATTTAGAAAGGGCAACTCAGCTGCTCTCTGAAAGCAGGATTGGACCGATGGAGTTGTGGGTCGGTTTTACTTCTCGCTTGGCACAGTTGTTGTGTGTAAGCTGTAGATGAACAGAGCTTGTAACAAGATAAAGCCTATTCCCATTCTATCAAATTCTCAGGGTCTTGACAATGTTCACAAACAGAGAGTGGCCGAGGTGCTGAATGACCCTGAGAGCATGGAGAAGAGGCGGAGCAGAGAGAGCCTCAACGTGGATGTGGTAAAGTACGAGAGTGGCCCTGATGGCGGCGAGGAAGTGAGTATGAGCGTAGAGTGGAACGGGGTAAGTACAGTACACAGTTGGAGAGAATAGCCTAGGAAACAATCACCTAACAACCAGGCCTGTCCACTCACCAGCCTGCTGTGCTTTCAGGAGTTGATCTACCTTGTGTTTTGTAATTTAATCAATTAAGAAATGAAGAATAATCGTAATGCTAATCGTCCATCGTAATGCTAAAAAAAGTCATAATATTTTAAAATTTTAAGACATCCTTTCTGTTGCTGTCCTGAATGGTGACATTCCTGCAAGAATCCCAAGCAGTTGTATTTAAGGCTAAGTTGTGTAATGCTGATTGAGTGTCCTGGTTGTGGTCTGGTGTACAATTGCTTGTCAGTGGTTTGTTTTTACTGGTAGAAATACTCTGGCAATTAACTCACTTTTGCTTTTTTCCTTTTGGTGCCGTATTTCCTTCTAATTTAAATATTTATTTAAAAATACTCCATCAGTTGGAATCACAAAGAACATATGCTGTGAAAATATACTGAGTATTAGCAGTTTCAGTGTAAATTAAAATGACCAGTCTGACACTAAAATAATTCTAATCTCCTCCTTACCCAGCTTGCTGGAGGAAGGACACAGCATTTCAAGCTGCTATACAATCCATTTTAAGAGGCAGTGCCATCACATAACAATGTGATGGTGACTTCATGACCTTCCCATCTTAAAATTTGACTGGAGTCAGGACATGTTCCTGTTTGTTTCCCATATATTGGCTTCACTGTGTTACACTGATTGTCATAAAGTAAAAGCATATATATTTTATATATATACATGTGTATATATATAGATATATATATGTGTGTGTGGTTACATGTGCATTTTTCTAACCATTGTTTTCCTTTATTTTGAAGGACATTGCAAGCTTTCACTTATTACCTGGCTTACGTAGTTTACTTCTGTCACCAGCTTTCCCATGCTTTATCCCATTGCTGGCAATGGGATACATATTGCACTCTTAACTAACTCCCAGCTGCAGTTCTGCTGAAAATACTCTCTTAGATTATAAAAGTGGTGTTGCTTTTGCTGTATGGGAGGGGAAGTAGCCTACTTTGCAATATTGAGTGTTCTGAAGCTTCATTTCTCTTACAATAGCAATCTTTTTCTCCCCATCTTTTTGTAAGCCACATGAGACAAAGCTTAGTATTCCAAAGAAGCCTGGAGAAAACACACAGTGCTTTAGTCCTAAAGGAGAATGTACTTTCCATCTTTGCTTTTGTCTCTTTATTACTGTTTTTCTTGGCATTGGTGTTCTCAGTGCCAAGACAGTCAATCAGCATCTATTGTGAATTAATACTGCATCATTAATAAAGCCAAAGTCAGGTTGAATAACTCTCTTTTTAATTCTCATTTTGCCCATTCAGCATTAGAACTGTGTACTGTACTCCTCCCTTAATTTTCACTATAACTTTGCATGACTGTATGTTCTAAATGGATTAAACTTTTTTCTGTTATTGACATCAATGCATGCAGGGTTTGGATGGAAAGGGCCTTCTGGGGAAAAGCAATAGACAGTATTTCTAGGTCAATATTTGAATAAAACTCAGTGATAAAATTTGCTGGTCTGAAAAATTAAATTTTGACATCTCAGGGTAAGCAAACTTCATTTTTAGTGTGCACAAGTGGCATTGCTTCATTCTCATCTTTGTTATTTCTTTTTTCCCCCCCCTCTTAAAAGAAGGTATTTTGTATTACATGTTCTACATGAAGTGGGCAACTCTCTCTCCCTCCCCCCTGCAAGTGTTTCTATCTCAGTGATGTTCTTCCCTCTTCTTTATATTGTGTAGTTTTTTTTACCCTTGTGTGTTCCCTCCAGACAAAATAACTCGGATTCATAAAGTGTAGTAGAATCTTTCATTTGTGTCTGCAGAGCCTGAAGAGAGGCCTGCCTTTTCCATTTAAATTCTTCTGAAGTGGTCAAGCTGACTCTCTGTCTGAGAGAATAGGTGGAGTATGCAAAGGGACAAACTCAACAAAAAAATTATGTCAGAAGATGTAATTAAGGGCCTTCCATATGTAATGTAATCCATATTAAGCATTGTAGGCTTTGATGTAATGTCTTACACTCTTACAAAAGAACAGAAATATCTATTGAAGTAAATCTTCCAGTAACTATTAAAACAGACACATTTAAGTGATGTGTTAATAGTGCATCATTACATGTCACTGGTAAAGTTCATGAGTTAAAGTGAACAGAAGTTACTTTAAAATGCAAGGAAATACTTGGTCTTAACAATGTAAGGTGGGAAGGACAAGATTTGGATCCCTTACTGTACTTTTATATAAAATTATAACAGTGAGTACCTGTAAATGGCATTTCTGTAAACTGATCTTGCAGCCTGCTGCAGGACAGATGAAAATCTTTGTGCTACTTATTATAACCTTTTTATTAACCTTATTATAACCTTATTATAACCTTTTTAGTGTGAGGAATTATCTTCTCATACTCTAAGCCATATGCTTCAGAGAGACAGGCTGTTGGGCATGTAAGTCCACTTCCAGATGTGAAGGGAAAACTGTGGATTTCACTACCATAGATGAGAGTTACTCTTGTTTAAATAAGTGCCAGACAGAGGAACGTTGTAGCAGACAAAGTACAGGAGATGGTGATGGGGGGCAGGTGCAAGCAGCAGTAATAAGGTGATTCTCATTCTGAATGACATAAAAATTAGCAATTAAACTTTGCCATAAAAACAGCTTGTGAGTTTGTTTTTTGTTTACTCTGGACTCAGGAATGGGGTATTTTTTATCCTGAGTTCATGTTTTGTTAATCAAGCAGTCAGTGTTCAACTTAGTAGTTTGATATTTTTATTTTAGATTTGAAGTACCCAAAAGCTTGTCTGCTTATTCCTAATGTTCTTGTTAGGTTTACTGTATAGAGTTATACTCTATACATACCAAATTTGTCTTGCCTTTGGATCATTTTCACTACTCTGGTATTGCTGATTGCAGACCACAGGAATAATTAGCCTTTTCACTGATCTAATACTTCTAGCTGGAATTTAGACTTCAGTTTATTCAGTTCTGCAAAGCTGAAGTCTGTCTTTAAGTGTGAACAACATATGCAATTTGGTTTGAAACATAAATACTCAGTTAGGTTTAGATCTTCTAATCACTTGGTAGCAAGGCATTTTTCCATTTCCAAGGATAATTTTAATTACTGTTCATTCCAGTTGTTATAGGTAAAGGCTCTCAAGACAGGTATTATGAACCTATCAATAATGGTCTCTGTACTTGCACAAAGAATGAAAAATGTGCCAGTTGAACCACAGTTTATTTTAAAGGTGCATTGTTTCAGCTGCCTTACTTCATTAGGGACAGTAGGGAAAATTCCACTTGGATTATATATATAGACACAGATATGTTCTAAAAATACTTGTGAAAGTGAATTGACTCAGACTGGTTGGATTCAAGTTCCTTAAGGGAATGAAGAGAATTTTGTCTGGAGGTTAGGTTAAGACTTCTTTCTTCTTGGACTTTTGTTTCAAGGAAAATTCCTGACAGAAGTTAAAGCTGAAATGAATGCACTTTGCTCTAGTCTTCCTTTTTTTTTTTTTCCCATTTTTTTGGTTCTCTTTTTTGTGCTAATGTGAGCTGAAAAAAAAATCCTTTTTTTTGTTTATGAAATGTAATATCCAAGCTATTTCTTGTTGAAGGTGTTTTGTATTTTATACAAATTCTAACTTGAATGCACAGCATCAGTCATGCTCATTTGTCAGTCCCATCTCAGTGATGTAGGTGAAACTGCATAAAGATGTAGGTTCTGGTAATTGCAAGGGCCTGCACTTTGTACCTAAGGGCTGTCCAAATAGTTACTCTGGAAAAAAAAAAAAGTTTTGAACATGACCTAGAAATACTGTAAGCTAACTGTTCAAAATTGAAAACTGTTGAATTTTTCCCAACAGTTTCATTCAGTTTTTCTCTCTCCATTTCTGACAGGCCTAGATGCCTTTTGTGATTCTTATACTGTCTCCTGCATGACGGGCGTGCACCATCTTCAAGCTTTAACTTCTCTCTTCAGTACTGACTGCTGTGTTTTAGCAAACCCCTTAAGATTCTTGTCAGAGCTACACTTCCCTGTAAACTGGCCATTCCTTCAGTGCTGGTGTCGTTTTTGGTTTTCTATTTCTGTACCTGTGTAGCTTTGCCAGATATGTATCTAGTCATACCAAATGTTATTACAACCATTTGCTGTGTAATACATTAGTAAAAAAACCAAACAAGTAACAATGACCTTTATAAGTAGCTGTTCACTATGGAATAAAGGTAGTTAAAAGTATCACACAAGGTATTATTGAAATGGCATGATGGTGATCTTTACAGGAGAAAAACCAAACCCGTAAAAGTAAAGCATGTTCTCCAAGTGCTTTAAAATGTATTTAGAGACCTGTTATATGGTTAACATCAATATGGAACTCTGGATGTCTTCACTTAAGATTATTCTAAAGTAGCATTGCTGTTTAGTCTTTGTGTGAGATTTTGGCAATTACGCTTTTCTCTACTAATCTTGGTGTTCAGTGATTTGTGTATTTGTCTTTCTAACTTCTAATAAACTCACTCCAACTCAGGTGTCTGTCTTTGCTTAGTAGTGCTTTTTTCTTTCTCAACTCTTCTTTCATAATCACATAGGTTTTCTGTGGAGTAGGAAGTGGTCACTTCTAATCTTACTAAACTGTTTGGGTTCTGTAAGAGTAAAACATATAAAAATAGAATTGTGGTCACTCTTGCGAGTTTCTCTGGGTCAGCACAGCAGTGTAAAACATGAATGCAATATATGAAAAATGTATTTCATTGTGGTTTACGTTTTCTTTGGTAAAAGTTAAAAACTAAGCACAGGAATTTGACCAGATGTATTTCTGATCAGAAATATTTTTGTTTAGGGATTTTAGAGTTAATTAAACATGTTTGTAAGTAATGTAGATATTCAGAAAGAACGAAACATGTTTTTCTTAGACTGATGGAATGCTTTTGCTTGGGGCTTGTACTCTGTTAACCACGGTGTGCTCATATGAAATGGTGGTGGTGAATTGTTGGACTGCTGTGGTTTTATTAACGACGAATTGTGGCTTGGGCATGTCTTCACCTTTAGAAATCTTCCTTACACTTTGGAAGGAACCCTTTTGCTTTGGTAAAGTTGTAGCTATATGGTATTACATGTTTAGGTAAATGTATATAGTGTAAGTACATATTAATAGCAATTAAAAGGTAATAATTCATCACTGAAATGTTTTCGAGCCAGGCTTGGGGGAGGGCAGCAGGCTCTTGCAGTTTCACATGTATTCAATTTCTTTCAGGATGGCACTGGATCCCTAAAGCGCAGTGGTTCCTTTAGCAAGCTCCGAGCGTCCCTGAGACGCAGCAGTGAGAAGCTGGTTAGGAAGCTGAAGGGAGGAAATTCCCGGGACAGTGAACCAAAGAACCCAGGGTAATTCATTGTCTCTTCTTAGCTGTGCTGGTGTCCCTTGGTCTGTGCCCCACTGTAGCCTAGGGTAGTTCCTAGGGCAGTGTTCCCTTCCCTGCTTAGCTAACTGCGTATCATACACAGCTATATCTTAAAGAAAAATAAAATAGGAAATAACTGCTTAAACTTTGATTGTAAGTTCCATTACATCTGAGGATTTATATTTGCTTGTAAGAATTAACTCTGTTTAAAAAATAATTTTCTTCCTTTTGCTGCTTTACCTGCTTGAAGATTAGAAAAGCTTCATAGAACTACTGATAAATGTTAGCTACCTGCAAAACTATTCTTTTCAGCAGTGGAGAATAATAAATGTTACTGATTTTTATAGTAAAAGCCTGAGTACAGTAAACCCGCAACTAACATTCTTGTAAAGCTGAGTATCTTGATATATTCTTGACAGAGCTTTATATATTGCTGTGAGCATAAAGAGAATTACCAGGTGAAGCCCCTTTTGGTTTCTCTTTTTGGACAACTCAGATGTCAGAGAGCAGAGGAGAATGTTGAAAAACTTGAGCTTAGTTGTGCATCTTATTAACATTTTGGCCCTAGTGAAGTCTGGTAAAAAATCCACATTTACTGACTCTGACTGCTCACTCTTCCCATCTTACCATAATGATGATGGGTTTGAATGTATGTAATATTTCTAATAAATCCATAAAATCATTCATCACTTATTGGCTGCTGCAGAGAAGTTGAAACATTAAAATGCACCTACTGCTTTTCATAGTGGCACTTCTGGGTGTTCCCCTCAACCCCAACACAATTGCAGTCAGTTTTACAGGGCTTTCTGCCCTTGTTGTGAAAAACTAGAACTCATTTAGTTGACAGGAAACCAACAGTGTGAACTTGTGCTTTTAAACAGTCATATTGGAGAACTTGGAGTAACTCCTGATGGAGCAACTGAATCTGAGTAATGTGGTAGATGATGATGATGATGGTATTACTTGAGACAGTGACCTGGAGGCAGGGTCTAACTGTGTTTCTGGAAGTGCTCCAGTGAAGCTTTGTCTTACTGTTTTTATGGCTGTAAAACATTAAGTACAGCAGCACTACATGTAAAATTAGCTTCCTTGCATATCTGTTTCAAATTCAGCCTGATCTGAATTTTAGAGTAGTTACTTAAAATTTCACTGCCAGACACTTGATGTTGAAGGCACTGAATAGAATTGAAGGTCAAAATTCTTTTGCATTTATTGATCTGTCATTAAGAACTACCTCTGAACAAGAGGGTGGGAATAAACTATGGAAAGCATGAGATTAGAAGAAGGAAATGTGTAAATGTAAAATGCTTTAGGGAAAACAAAGACAAGCCAAAATAGAATAAAAGGGAGATTTCCTTATTTTTCTTCAGTATTAGCAGTTTTATACATTGGTTTTCTGTTTCTGTTCCGTGCTGTCCAGAGTTCATACATCACAGTTCAGGTATATTGTTGTATGAATAGATAACTCTTCTCCATAGCTAATTTTGCATTTTCTCCTTATTTTTGTGAGATGTGGAAAGGCTTTCAGTTTCACAAAAGCCTGGAGGTTTATTCCTTATTCTCTGTTGTATTTATAGCTAACTCTTTCTGCAGGTAAAGTAACTCCATGTTTATAGGTGTAGAAAATGATGTTTACATATAACTGAAGATATTTGGCATTGCAGTGCCTGTGAGAACTCACCTGCCTTCTTACTGTCTGCACTTGAGTTGTGTTACCTGAGCAGAGTCCTCTACCCACCTTACCATGGTGGGATCTTTAGCACCAGATGAGATTTCCTCAGATGAAGGCATTAATGTGAAACAAAAACAAAAGCAAAGCAGTATCTTGCTTGCTTTCCCTTTCTGACAAAATCATCTTGTTTTTAGGTGTCACCGTAGTTCTCAAGGAATAATTTTTTCTTAAAATTTGCAATAAGTGTATTACATTGACAGGCTTTTATGTAGATAGGCACTTTCACTGTATAGGACAATAAATACTATAATAATTTCTGTTCTTGTAATAAATAGAGTTTTTAAATCCTAATTTATATTAGCTGGTTTTAATAACAAATGGAGAGATTTCTGGTATTAAACACCAGCTCTATAGGTCATAAAGATTAGCTTACATATATATATATATTCCAAGAAATCATTTCTATTTCATTTTGTGAAGAAACTTTAGTTTCCTCTGAGTGTAACAAAAGGCATATTCAGTTGTTATCATGCAGACCTTTGAGTTCTAGTATGTTTGATAGCTGAATATTTCAGTATAGATATAGCACACATCCAAATCTTCCTTGCTGTGAAGGCAGCCACTTTAGGCAGAACACTTCTGTGCCTCCCTCCTTAACAGTGCATTCCCTGCCTGTGCCTCTAGGAAGGCATTACTCTGAACTTGATTTACACCTCTTGTTTATACTCTGCTTCTCTAAATAGGGATTGACAGTGCTGGTGTGAGCAGTGAGGGAGAAATACTTGAATAACAATACATTCACAGGATGAAGGAAGGACTTAGTGTCCATGTTGTTGCTTGGATACAGAAGGTTGAAGAGAATAAAATGGAAAACTCATCAGGGAAATTGTTTCTTTACAATCCTGCAAATGCCTTTTTGACAAATAACAAGTATCTTAAAAGTTGTGTTTGAAACATGCAATACCTGAAGCAAGGTATCAGTTGTTTATCGTATTTCAGAATTCAGTTCTGTAATAATTTAACTTTGATTAATTAGTGTTCTTTATTTTTTCACTTCAAAAATACTGATCATACAGCAGAACAGTTAAGATTTCTAATCTAAAAGGGAAAAAAGAAGCTTTCATTGCTGCTGTTATTTATGCACTGAAAAAAATACTACCTGCATGTTCTTTGTGGAGTCATATTTGTAACATGGAGGGAACTAAAAGTGCATTTGCCAGACTAAAGTTCTTAAAAACATTGATTTAAACAAACCCAAACAAATAAAAAACCAACCCACAAACAAAGTAGTATCTCAGGTATGGATATTTTTTTTAATTGGCACTTTAGCAAGAACCTAAAGTATGCGTGTGAACTTTTACTGGTGGAATTTTGTTTCCCTGGAATGTTTTCCATAAACCTTTATGCTCTTTTGGAGAGTTTTCTGTAACATTTTGTTTGTTTTACAGATTAACTTCCTTTGACTTCCATATATAACCCCTGTTGTACCTGTTTCCTTGAATAAATGAGAGGTGTACACCATGCATGAGTCCTTGCTTTGTTGTTGCTAACACTCATGTCAAATATTTTAAATTGTGTGCTTCTGGCTTGGCTTTGGGAACACCCAGATTTAGTGCTGGGGAGAACCAGCCAGGCTGTGTTGTGTGGCAGCTGTTGCCCCGTGTTTTGGTTCATTGTCCTGCTAAGCTTTTGCTTTACCAAAGCATTTAAAACTTGTGCTTTGACTGTTAGCAGTGTTGCTTCAGTAGAAAGAAAATCTGGGTCATATCTAATGTGATCTGTATGGATAAACCTTTCCATGTTACTGGAAGGCATTGGAAAGTTTGCTTTAGCCAGTTGTCCCAAGCTGCAGGTAGCACTGCAGGGTATGGGCTCGTTGTCTTGTGACCAGTCCATCAAATATGTATTCAAAGCCCTCACTTAGTTCTGAAATAGTTAAAGAGCTCATGAAAAATCAGAGCAAATGCAGAACATTCTGAGGAATGGACAGGCACTGGTGTAAAAAACATCTGACATTCCATGATAGGAATCTTAGGGCTGGTCTCGGATTTCATGATGCACACTTGAAAATAATTTTTGTTAAATTTTGTGCATATTTGAGAAATGTAGGTAAATTATTAATCCTCATTTCAAACAGCAGCAGATACTGCAGTTAATGCAGTGATATTTTGATTGTCTGTAGCTCCTGCATAGGTGATGAATTTTTTCCCCTTTTCCATTGCTTTCCATACCATATTCCAGGTGCTTGTTACCACTGTTTGGAGTGTTGTAAAGCCAAAAGCACAACCAAAGCTAACAGCAGCAACAATCTTAGCTCCTTTCACTTTGAAATATTTAAAATAAAATATTTTAAAATGCTTTAAAAATTTATTCTGAAGACTTAACTAAATGAGGCAGAAAGTACCAAACTAACTTTTGTTGTAGCTTTTTAAAGGTAAATACTGCCTACACAACAAACTCGTGTTTCAGATGTTTTTTCCTAAACTGTTGGAATGTTTTGATGCTTTTGTAAGAAGCCACACAAAATTGAACCTGGTAATTAATTAATTAAAACTCAGTGTAAGTCACTGTATTAATTTGATGTGCTTTAAAACCTGAGATTTTGAGTTAAATCAGTTGCCTGAAATGTTTAAGCTCCGAGGAGCTTGTAATTTTGGGGGGTTTATATGTAATTAGAAGTGAGTACAAACATATTTGAACTTCTGTAGTTGTTACCTTAAGGCTGTCCCTCAGATCAGTTTTGGGGCACTGTTCCCACTCCCTTCACTGTGCACTGCTCGTTGTTGTACTTGTGTTTTTAGAGCTGTAGTTTTCAGCCATTCTGATCAGTTTATCCTTGCATGTTCACTGTCCTGGTTGCAGCATGAAGCGTGCCAGTTCTCTGAATGTTCTTAACATGGGTGGCAAGGCTACTGAAGATCATTTTCAAGTAAGAAGCCCTACAATACTCTTACAAAAATAAATACTGTTAGTAGGGTTTGGGATAAAAAGAGTGTGATAAATAAGAAACCAACAACCTCACAGTGTTTGTAAGATCCGACTTCAGTAAGGTGTTTGAAGGCTGTGCTTAAGGCATCATTCTCTGACACTTTTATGAATTACAATTAATTTTAAGAAAGGGTTCAAGTCCAGCCAGGAAAGAGCATTGGCTTTTATGATACCAAGCAGTCTCTGGCTTTAGACTTCTATTAGAGTGGATATAAAGTTTATGGAATATTATGTTCTTGTAAAAGCAACTTAAAAATGCAAGAACTGTTAAAGCCCAGTATTTTTTACTTCAGTCTCTTCATTGCAAAGAGCCCTGTCATTGTAATTGCTGTACGTTTCTGAGGTGGCACAGGAGCAGTCTCAAAAGTTTGTGTGATCTGTGTTGTGCTTCTGCTAATATAAAACCCTATTTTGCTTAACTGTCCATGGTGTGCCCAAGTGCTACTCCTCATTGCCTGTTTTTACCTAACAAATCACTGTTTAAATTGTCAAACGAGTGAGCAATGTTCTTCTAAACACTGCTGTGTGTTTTACTAACACAGTAACTGCCACTAATTCTAGGAAGATAAAATTGCTTCTCTACTAACAAAATGTAGGTGAGGATCTTCATCACCGTGTGTTCTAAAGCAGCACAAAAGCCCCAACTGTGGCTCTTGTTGTTCTCCCCAGTGGTGTAAAGGTGTTGTAACTGTATGATCCCTAACAAATGTGCTGCAGAGTTCTCTGTTGTTGGAGGTGTAAGCCAAACTTTGCTCAGGGTGAGGTTCAGCCAAAACAAATCCAGGGTAAAGCACAATTCTCTGCAGCAACAGTGCCCAGGGTGTCCCAAGAGCTGTGTCCTGGGTGCCCCTGACTGGATGGATCCTCAGTGTGTGTTTAATTGCAGTGACTTCCAGAGGAGGGGCTTTTTGTTGGAGTGTACAATGCAGTAGTGAAATCAGTTCTTTCTTCCTGTGAACCTTTGTAGTTCCTCCTCTATAGGCACCCTTGGCAATTCCCATAAATGGGCTCTTGCATTTCTGGGAAGGCTTGGGTTGGACTGTAAGGGTGTGTGAACTTTACAATATTGCTAGTTAAAAACTGGGGAAAAGATGTTTATTGGACTCGGGAAAGCATCCCCCTATCCAGCATGAATGGTTCTCAATAGTTTGTTATGTTTGTTCCCATTTGTTAAAACTAGTACTTTTGTTTGTTTGCTAGAACTATCTGGACATCTGCTTAATTTCTTTGTTTTCTTCCCCTTCACACAGGAACGAAATAATTGTCTGACAGACTCGCGAGCTCTGAGTGTCAGTCATTCTGATCTGGCGCACTGAGATTGGGGACAGAAGCTAGCTAATATTCCTGTGTGAATAAAGAAGCACTGAGACCTTCAAAGCTTTGGTTCCTCATCCTTGTGTATAGGAACACCCAGTTTGTTGATGTTGTTGGTTTTTTTCCAATGGACTGTTGTTTTTACTTTTTAAATAGGGACAGTTTTAAACACAGCATTAGTGTGTGTTTTCTTCTAAGGGAAAACTATAGATAGGTATTGCTCGTTGCACTGCTTCCATTCATGCTACTTACATAAATTTCTTTAATAGATCTGACTATTACAGCAGCCAAAAAAAGAGAAAAAAGTAAAACTACAAACACATTCAAAGCATACCAAAATGCAACAGTGTTGGAAAATGCAAGCAAAATTAAATGCATGACAGTAAATACGTACAGTGCTGGAATGAGAAGTGGATAAATTTATGTGCATTACTGTAGAAATTCCAGTTGAGCATTCTGTAGTGGTGGGGTTTGCCCTTGCACCTCTGATTCTTGTAATGGTAGAAGCCTTGGCTAGCAAAACAGCACTTAGACATGACTGACTTAACCACTAGACTGAGCTATGAAATCTTACAGAAGTGATGGCTGGAGGTAAGTTACCTTTAGATAGAATGAATAGCAACAACTGTGACCATAACTTCTAATAATGTAAGTCTTAGGGCACAATAATCAATGGACATAGGATGGTTTGTGTACATCAGGAAAAATGGAAAAAACCCTTTAATTTGTGTGATTGAAGAATACTTAAGTTTTGGACTGCAACTGTCCCAGAGCAGCTGCTGCTGCTCTCAGGGAAACATTGAGCCTCAGGTTGACTTTCTCGCTTGTCCACTGGAATTCACAATCCCATTCTCTGTTTGCTGAAAGTGCCCAACGTTTCCTTATGCTGATCCCAAATCCTGCCTTTCTCCACACCAGCTGGTGACAGCAGAAGCAGGCACTGCACGCCAGGATGTCACACTGTGGGGTGGCTGCTCTGCAAGGACCACTCAGTGCTAAGGGCCCTCGTGGAAGCACTCGATGGCCGTCAGTGGCAAGTGACCTGTGTGACCACATATCCACATTAAATCCACTTAGGTTAATATATATATGCTGTCTGTGTACAGGAGTGCTGCTGGAACAAAGTATGTATGTTTTAAGGATTTTAGAGATGTTAGGATTTCCTTCTGCTTTTCTGTAAAGCTTGTAATTTTGTTCATCTTTTGTAAAAATACCTATTGGTGTGAAGTTGGATGAGAAAGTAAAAAAGAACAAGCAGTGTGTGTATAAATGTATTTGTGGTCATAGTTGTGAGTTGGAAAATGTCGAACAAAATTAACTTTGGGAAAAGCTGGAAAATTCATTCAAGGTCAGCACCAACTGAAGGAGGTAAAATATAGGAACATACACAAGTTTTAGTATTTGAACAGGCTGTGAAAAGTCGTTAGAATTAGTACTTAGTAGGAGTTTTTGACTGGGTTTGCACCTGGTTTTAAGTTGGTTACAGTAACTGATGCAGAAATTGTCTGTGTAATGCACTTAACAATGTTTACCAGGAGGTACCCTCTGAGCATCTCTGCAAAGGAAGCTGCCCGTGGTGCACCTGCTTTAGAGACAGTGTAGGAATGGTGAGAGACAATGCTGCTAATAATTACGTAGAAGTTTTAGCACATAGTGCAATTCATTAATGAACTTGAGCAGGAACAGGTTGTTGCTCAGTTATCTTAACAGTAGATACTCATATAATGACTCTTGAGTTTTAATCTTTTTATTAAGAGCTTTTTATATTAAAAAAATATGTAATATATATACTTCTTTTTCCCCTCCTAAAGTGTGTTCTATGCCCTCACGGTGACCTGGGCTCTCTGCACAAAGGCAGACTGAGCTGGCTTTGCTAAAAGAGCCGTGTCAGGCTGCCAGGCCAGGGGTGCCCATGTCCAGCCCCCACTCCCCTTGGAGTCTGGCTTCCAAAAAAACCCCACAGAACTATTCAGGCACAAAACTGTTTCAGTAATAAGGAATTACTTAAACTAAAGGATGTGATCCCCACATTCATCTTTCAACTTCAAAGCAAAATGATTTTTTGCAACCTCTCAAACCCCCAACCCTGTGTAAATAAGCAGTAAATTGTGTAACCATGCCAAATGACAATGTACAGCAAGTTTAAAAGTACGAGACTGTGGTATGTTGATGCTGATAGTGTGAGAACTTTCCTGGCCAAGATCTTGCTGGTGGTGGCATTACTAATACTGTGCTTTTAAATGTTTTAATTGTTTATATATTACTTTAAAGTGTGATGGAAGGTTAAGTTGTTGAGCTAATGCGCATTAAATAACTCTCATATTTAAAAGGTTCATTTTTTTTTTTCTGAGAAGAAACAAGTTTTAAGATTTCTTTAATCCATAAATTCCTGGTAGTAGTAGCCAAGTCCTTACTGTTAGGAGCCAGTGAGCTGTTAGCAGTTTGAGAACTTTTAAAAAACAAAACCCAAATTAAAGTCAACATTCCCTGTGTTTGAGTCATGGATGAGTTACTGTCAGGACATGGTTTGTGTACATTTATATTTTAGATGGATTTCTCAGTTCGCTTTTACACAAGGTTTTCTTTCTGGATTTCTTTTTGTAAAGCTCCAGTTATAGCTAAGAGTCTGCATAAAGAATATATCCAGAATATCCAGTTGTATAATTCTGGGATGTCTTCAGCACCAAACCAAATCAACAGCTCTGATGAAACAAAAAACTGGAAAAGACCTTCAAAATTGACAGATAGCTTGTTAGGAAAAATGCAGCCTTGGTAGTGGGGTTGTGTTTTTTACCTGGCATTTTTGTCCTTGACTAAAATTTTAAGGGTGAACTTGAATAAAAATGTAATGAGGACTCCACGTGAGGCCTCAGACACTCCTGCAAACAGTGGTGAGGGGTGGTACAGCAGGATGTGGGGTGAATTGTCCATGGAATTGTTACTGCTAGAAAGGTGCCTGTTGCCCTTCTGTCTCTGGCTGTGTGCTATATTGGCAATATTTGGTCTTGAAGTCTTGTAAAATGTGATTGTTCCATGATTTGCTCCTCTTCTGGAGGAGTAATTGACCTGTTGCTGTGGTGTGTCTGCACTTACACAATGCAAAAAGAGTCAGTTATCTACAGTTTGTACTTTTTCTTACAGCAAACCTTCATCCCTCAAGCACTCCTGAATCGTAGTAAATTAAAATGGTTTTGAGTTTGAGAAGTGTTTGTACTTAAATTGTATCATTTGAATCCAGAGATTTTGAAAATGGTGTGGTTCTGTTGTAAATATCTAGTAGAAGGCGTGTGCAGTGCTGCATTGACAGTGTGTTTACAGTAGATGGGTTTAAGTTACTTTGGTTTTTGTTACGTAGGTAAAATGTTGTGTCTGAAGGCTGCTAAGAGAGTGGCATTTTTGGTCATGTTAGTCTGTACTGACAGAATAAATGTTAACAGATGTGTGTGATGCTGAGAAGTTTAGTTTCATTGTCATCGATTTACAGAAGTACACGGGGTGTGTGTGTAAATATTTAGAATCAATGAATATCTCAAATATCTACACTGGATTATTTTTTTCCCCTAAACCCATTGACAGTTGTGCCAGTACACTGAATAGTTAAGGTCAGTTGTTAAAAAATCTGAAACAACAATGCAAGAAGCCAGACAGAGTGTGGGGGGCCTGGTAGAGGTCCAAAGGCCCAAGTTGGGAGGGTGCTTGTGCTCACAGTGAAGTTACAACACTTCCTTGGTTACATCTGCTTGTAAACGAGAAACACTTAGGGAACCATAGTTTCTCAAGTGTATTTAACATTCTTTTCAAAGTGTAGAAGAATATTTAAGTAGTCTTGCAGGATAAAGACTTAATACATTCTAGACTGTAAATCTTCTTTGTAAAAACTACTTCGATTTTTTTTTTTCTTGTATAGAATACAAATCTCAGTTGTGAAACCCAAAGATGAATAAAGCTCTATAAAGGGAAGGTTCTTAAATTGCATTTATTAAAACTTAAGCGCATTTCAACACTTCTGACACAAGGCACAGGTGCTGTGTCAGGTTCCTGTGAGGGTTTGCAGCCCCAAAGCTGCCCTTGGGTCAGATGGACATTCTGGGCCGTGCCTGGGGTTGGGACTGAGGGACAGGGCAGGAACTGGAGTCACTGAGTGTTGGCTGTGAGCCTCAGAGGGGCTCAGCTGGATTTGAAATTTCAGGGTTTGTGCGTGCTCCTGAGCCAGGAGACAAACTGTAATGTATTCTGACTCAGCTGGAGAGAAATAACCAACAAACCAATGACAGAACACTTGAGCAGGTAAAATGTTACTTCTCTTTCTTGATAAAAGGGTTTTTTACCAGGTAAACTGGAACTTTGATTACAGACCCATGTGTGACTTCTAACATTTTGGGGTCACTCTTTTCAAGTCAAGCAGTCAAGCTGCAAAAAAGAGTGATCAAAATACTGCAGACTGAACCTTCAGAGGTTTCACGCCGTTCTGGACGTGGCTCACAGCAAGGCAAACTCCTGGATTTGATGAGGCTCTTCTGTACAGGAATATCCAGGTAGGGTTTGATGACTCCCATTAATCAGCTGCATCTCTCTGTGCCTGCTTTTCCCAGTCAGCACAGTAGGATGAACATTATCTTGGCTGCAGTTCCAGCCCAGATACACAGGGCAGGAATAGAAGAGAACTGAAGTGTTACCTGTGCTGCTTTAGTTGATGTTTATTGAAGTTGTTAGGGAGGAGACAGGGAAGGTAAGGGTTTGAAGAAGGAGGTGGCCCTGCCTTGGAACTGTGGCATTCTCACCTTTTTTTAGAGTACACAAAGGCCTCTAAGCATCATGGTTGGATTTTATTAAAAAATGCTGTGCAGTCATTTCCAAATACAGAGAATTAAGACATTTTAGAAAAATGATTTAGACACAACTTGTGCTATTTGCACAAGGACCCCTGAGACATCTGAAGGGGTTGCAGAAGGGACTGAAAGCAACTCATTCTTTCTGCTTGCTTAGAGTCTTTTTCCTTCAGCTTCAAGCTGTGCCTGTTCTCCTCTGGAACTTCCCGAGGCAGTCACACATGGTCTCTTCTCCTTGAGTCACACTCAGCTGTCCCTTGAGAAACCTTCTACCATAGTTCCAGCTGAGGCAGTTTCCAGCCAGACAAAAGTTTCCCTTTCAGCTACCCCAGCTGCATGCTTCCACATGGAAGGACAGATTAATGTCCTGAAGGGGCATGACTGGGGAAAGGCAGAGCAGGCAGCTGTTTCACAAACACAGGGTTCCTTGGCCAAAAGACAGACCTGAGCAATGTCACTCCACAGAAACACGTGGAGTTCTTGTCTGGGCCAGCAGCAGGAGGAGGGGAAATGTGAGAGCTTGATGAATGTGTGATACAAGTGTCAGTGACTGATGGGAGCAGGCACCCACAGAACAGAGGCCTTTGGATACTGTAACTTCACCTGGCTTGCTTTCACATGGAACAGGGCAGTGGAAAAATTCAGCCATAGGTAGAGTGGATGTTGTGGCAGTGGTCAGAGGACAGCAGAAAAATGTGACAAATAGCACAAAGACAGGAAGAAAACCCATGTGAAGCCCCAACTGAAAAACAAAAATCACCCGAGAAGAGCAATAGCATCTGAATGGATGAAAAGAGCTGAAGGTGCCCTTCAGGATCACAGCTGAGAGCCCAGCAGCAGACACAGGACATGAGAGGCAGCAGTACAGAAGCCCATGAAGAATGCTGATCCAGCAAAACACAGGGCAGAGCAGGGCAGAGCATCAGGAAGAATGCAGAGACCTTGCCCTGAGCCTACACAGCTTCAGCAATGGGCAAAGAGAGCAAGGGGATGGGGGATGTGGTTTGCTGTCCTTCAAATGAAAGAGGCTAAAGAAGCTTTTGCTATGAAGGGAAGGGACTGGAAAGCAGGAAAAGAGTGGAAATGAACCATTAGAAAAAAATTTTAAGAGTGCTATGAAGCCAGATATACTCATCCAGTACAAAGGCAGGGCAATTTTAATTCTTACAGTAAGATGTTAAAATCAAATACCTTTATGGGATTATTTCCTTTAAAATCTTAATAACAAGTGGTTTTAAAATAGGACAGCTGCTTTGTGACAAAGAATGGCTATCCTTAATTGGCAGCATGAGACCCAGAACCACCAGCAGGCAACATAAACTGGTTGAATTTCAAGTTCTGTTGGGTCTGGAAACAGGATACAAAACTACAGTAAATGCTGTTTCAAGATGAGCATGCTGTTAAAATAAAATTGGACATCAGGTCTCTCCCATCATGGGGATTGCAACATCTCACTCCACTGAGCAGCCTCCACCTGCCCACAGCTTCCCTCTCCTTCAACACCTTCAGGATACTCTTAAGTTGAATATCTAAGTGTACAAAGATCATCTTTCACAATGCAGACAAGGCTAAATGTATCCATTCCATTGTTCATACACTTCACCATCTTCACCATACACTTCACTTCACCAATTTCTCTCCTCTATCAAGAATTGCATTTCACTGGTACTTCCTCCTGAAGCAAAGTTCTGGTACATTTGTGGAGCAAGACACTTCACTATGTAAAAGAGTTATTTTATTCCTTTTACACCTTCCAGCTGTACTGTATAGTAGCAAAAGGATGGAGGGAGATGAGGAGCAAAAATGACACTTAAAGTCCTCACGCTTCCAGTGCAGTGTGGGGCCGCTCCAGGTGAGTGTCCGGGCAGTGAGACCCGGCTGACCATCAGCCTCATCAGCAGCTGGTTGGACCAGGTTATTCCAAGTGCTGGAGTGACTCTGCTACCCTCTACCCTATAAAGGAAGTATTACACATTTCTGCATGCATGGATTTCATATGAAATACCTTCTGTTGTAACAAAACTACTATTGAATGCTATAGGTCTTTGAAGACAGAGGTGACAGCATTTACTCACAAAACTTAGGTTCTCCCTGTGGCAAGGAAACAGCTGGAGAAGTGTTTCTATACAAAACAGCTGTCATTCTTCAACTACAGCCAGGGGGAATACCTACCTCCCTCTGCACAGGCCTCTCTTGCAACAGGAAAACCACAAGAGAAAAATGGTTGAACTTTTAATATCTGAAGTGTGTAACTGTTGGCCTTGGATTCCACTTGCAGGTATAATTAGAAATGTTGGGTAAACAGAACACTCTGTATGTATGACTTTCAACCCGATGTTTAAAACATTTTTTTTCCAGGAAAAAGCGCAATTTCTCCAGTAAAAGAACTACAAGATAACCAGGCAAAAAATAATAATTGAACCTTATCTTTGTTCTGTGTCAGTTTTAGAATCTGAAGGATGCAGTGAACTTCTCACAAACACCCATTTATGTAGCACCCAGCTTATGCAGTAAATCAAGGTTATAGTTAGGATTCAAACAACAAGTACATACATTTGAATCCTGTTAATAGCTTGGTGTCAAAAGTTACTATTTTGGGTTTTTTCTTAGCTCACTAACAAAGGCAGCTGCTAGAGTTTGGTTGCTATATTTTTTAAAGAGACTGAATGTGCACTCAGTTATATCAGAGACAAGACAAGATGCAGAAATATTCTCATGTAAGCAGGTACTCAAGCCATTAACTCCAGGGAATTTTTCCTGCTAACTTGTGATTGGGAATTACGATGTAAGTGAATATGACATTTCTTTCCCTTCACAGCATGAGTTAGTGCTGATCTCCAGGAAATCCAGCACTGCTGGGTAAATGCCCCACTGCTCCTCACATGACCTTGTAGTTTACCCTGGAGTGCCAGAGAACAGAGTGGTTCAGTGCTGCTGTTTGTCACTGTCACTGTGGGTGACTCACCTGCAACTGCACTGAGCAGCTTCCGACTCGCTCACTGCATCCGTCACCTGAAGCACAAAAACAAGGTTTGCAGCTGACCTGGGATTCTGGGTTTGTATTTAGCAAGCAGGAGGGCAGGGAAGGGAACCAAGGCAAGAAAATCCAAGTTATCAGAGCATGTATTAAGCCAAGTTAGAAAACACTTATTCTTTCAAGGCAAACTAAAACGGATTTGAGAATGACAAGCTGAATGTACAGTGTCAGAACTACTTAGCAAGCTACAGCTTACATTAAATTACTTTTAGATGTTTTATTTGTTAAAAAAACCTCCAAACTATAAACAAACCCCCTACACTCATAAAACTGTTCCAGTGCTGTAGCTGGAGATAAAAAGTACAAAAGCCCAGCTGTCCCAAAGGTGCTCTGTTCTCAATGATTTCACTGCCTTTTAAGTTTCTCAGTGGCCTGCCTGCACATTGACTTACCCCTTCCCAAGGCCTCATTTGGAGTGTGAATGCTTCACCTCTGGCATTCAGATGCTCCTTCAATTTGTGAGTGGACTAAGAGCAGTGTCTTTTGTTTTCTCAAAAGAATTCTCTTTGTGACCAGTATCATTGTGGCCTTGTTTTGGTCCAGCTCAAGTCAGTGCATGCACTTCAGTGCCTCAGTAATCTCAGCAGTTACACAAAAATGCTGAGTTCCACAGCAAAGTCCCTGGTGCTTCACTGTCTCCTGGAATACAACTGTGCCTGCACAACTCCCAGAACAATCCTGCTGATAACGGCATTTTAATGCCACTGATAAGAAAGAACTCTGTTATTTTGCTTTGATGCTCTGTGCAGTTGCTGTACATACCTATTCCTGTTAGCTTTAGTGGACAACTTTTGAGAACATGAACAGCCTATAAGAGCTTAAATCATAAATTTTGAGTAGTTAACATTTACTAAAGCACATCAGTTTAAGGAAGCTTCAGTTTCCATCAGCCGTTAATAGTCAGCTGACAGTGGTAAACACGACACCATGAAATCTGCATTTACACAGATTGCTCCATCACCCTCCAGCCATGTATTCCACAGTCCCTGTAGAACAAGAAGCAGTTTGCTGTCATACCTGGTTGATGCACATGATGGGAGTCCTGTACCTGGTGCTCAGGCTGTGGAGCTGTGCCCCAAAGGTCTGCAGATAACGAGCCTTCAGGGCGGACTGGGCGGCGCCGAACTCGCCGCGGAACAGGGCGGCCATGGAGTCGATGACCACGAGGCGCACCATGCCCCGGGCCAGCAGCAGGGACAGCCTCCTGCTGATGCACTGCTGGAACGTGTCCTGCCACACACACAGGGACAGGGACAGTGACACAGGGCACAGAACACTGCTGGGACACCCAGAGACTGAGCTACAGCAACCACCACTGCAGCACCAGCTCAAGGAGTTTTTGAATCGTGAAGGTGGATCTCTAAGTCTCACCAGTAGCCACATCTGGTGGTTTTACTGAGGAGCAAACTGAAGAGACAAAACTGCAACTGCATTTACCTGCAGCTCTGATACTGATACTTTAAAATCTCAAGGGTGTAGTACGACACTCCTAAACTGTTCCTGTTTTCATAGAGTAATATAAGGGGTTGGAATGGACCTTAAAATCATCCAGTCCTAAACCCCCTGCCATGGGCAGGGACACCTCCCACCAGACCAGGCTGCTCAGAGCCACATCCAGGCTGGCCTTAAACACTGCCAGGGATGGGACAGCCACAGTTTCTCTGAGCAATCTGTGCCAATATCTCAGCACCCTCACAGTAAAGAATTTCTTCCTAATATCTAAATTTCCCCTCTTTCATTTTGTACCCTTGCCCTATCTACATTTCCTGACAGAGTCCCTCTCCACCTTCCCTGCAGCCCCTTAAGACATGGAAGGTTCCTGTGAGGTCCCACACAACCTTTTCTTCTCCAGGCTGAACAGCCCCAGCTTTCTCAGCCTGCCTGGGGAAGGAGTGGTTGTCACTGAAACACTCAGGACACAAGACTATCATTAAATGTTCCACACCAGTTACAGACTGTGCTGCTCTTTCCACTAATGACCCCTTAACAGTAAAATGCTGCCTCAAATCCATTATTGACCAAGAGTCTTAGAAACATTTTTTGTGCTACTACTTACCAGGTCTGCTGCCTGCTCAACAAAAATACTGTTTCCAAACCTGATCTTCTGTATGATTTCAGGTGGAACATCTGCACGCAGCTTGTGCTGCTGATCTATGAGCTGCTGCAAACGTTTGCTTGGGAACACATCCTCTGTACAAATGTAGACAGCTCCTGCAGCCAAGGAAACACCTGTGGTTACAACTGGGCTCTTACACAGTTATCTTAACAGCACACAAATTATATCAGATATTCTGCATTTAAAAGCTACACAAACAGACCTGGAAATTCACGTTTGTTTGGTTATTTTGCAACCATGCTGAATTAATGATGAATAAAACCCCACTCCTGTGACTTCCCTGCAGTTTCCTGGTCCTTTTTCAGCACCAGCTGGGACAACTGGATTTTGTGCTCTCCACTGGGTGACACTCACTGTGCACAGCTGTGGAGCACCTCATCACCTGCCCTTGGGGATCAGAGGTGTCACAGTTTATCCAACCCACAGAGTGACACTGCATAGTCTGCCTGGTTCAGTCAGAAATCCAAAACACAGCACTATGAATTTCATGCTAAAAAGACTGTGCTGACTTGTGTTGAGACAACAGTTCCTAAGTAAAACATTCTGGCTTTCTCAGCTACCATTCTTATTTAGGCTGACTGCCTTTTGCACAATGTTGCTTTAATGCTGAAAGACAAGCATTTCTCTACCATGAATTCTGGGCTCACAGAGAAATCATCTGCTTCCTGAAAACCAGACCTGCCTTGAGCAGGATGTCACTTGTCCTCTCCTTGGTTTACTTAAAAAGGGTGGAATGTCCATTTCTTCAGATTTCAGAGTCACTGGGGTTCTTCCAGATGCAGATTTGCATTTCTAGATAGATTGATGCTCCATTGACTAAACAATTGTGTTTGATTCAGAATTATTGCAACAACAGTTACCTAAAAACAGTCACAGGTCCAACAAAATCCAAACAGAAATCAGCAATTTCATCAAATTTGTTTTTCAGGCCAATAAATATGTTATGCTGGTTGTTGACAAAGAAATACCACCAAAAAATCAACCAAACAGGAATAAAACCCACTAGAACCCCTCAAGCTCAAAAAGAACAAATTTTGATTCCTATGATCATAATCTGTCATGCACCAAACCAGTTTGCTACTATGAATCAGTAGCAAACCTTATTTTCTAATTCAGAATTCTAACATGGATATTAATTTGTCCCATTATATTCATGTATTACTTATGAATATGGGCATATAAAATAAATTCAGCCAACACACAATTGAACACAACTGACATTCCTAGAACAGCAGAAAGATATCCTGGAGGCAAAGGTGGCCTTTGTTTACTTTCAGGATTTCTTTGCTGCCAACCTCCTTGCACTGAGAATTACAAACAGGACCAGCACTAAATTTAATGAAGTAACTGTTTAGAAAAATGTATTTCAATGTCACCACTTATAAGAAGGGAAGTTTCTAAGCAGTAAAAAAATACAATGCACCATAATTTTAAATCAGTAGCAAAATCTTCCACTGGTAGTGCAGAGTTCTGTGAGAGTTTCTAAGCATTGCTGTTCTCCTCAAGTCTCCTAAAGGATAAAACTCCTCACATTTAACCTAAGCTTTAATTGCTGTATTTCTCACAGGAGGCTCAACATGAGAGTGCCAGGAGGGTGTTGGGCCCCTTCTTCTGCACCTCTGTTCCTTGATTTCAACACAAACAGGGAGAAGTGCTGGAGCAGGGATAAAAATGTATTTGCATTCAAACTACATGCAGCAGTTAGCAGCAGCACACAAAGGAACAGAACAAAATATAATTGCTTCTGCTCTGATTAATGACATCATGTAATGTAAGCCACAGGCTACTCACAGCCCTTTAAGCAAGATCTTAATTTGTACAGTCCATGATTTTTCCACATGGGTGGATATAGTTCAAGAAATTAGGAAGTTTCCCCACAAGGAGCCACTGAGCTGCCAGATAAAGCCAGCTCTGTGTGGAAGGGACAACAAGGTCACAGGCAAAACACACCTAAGGCAGACTACTAGAATTCTCAGAAGTGACACAGGTTTCCTCCCTTTCTACAGCAGCACAGAATATTAAAAAAAAAATTAAAATTAGGAGTTAGATTAATGTGATAGAAGGGTAAAAAAAAACATACTCAAATCAAAAAATAAACCTGTATACTTTGGTAAACCCAGGAAAATCACAGGTACAAAACAATATTACCTTTCTTCAGTTACATTTCCATCAATTTTACTCTGTAAATCAATACAGTTATTGTTATCAAAACAAATAATCTTTGAAATTTGAAATCCTCAGCTAGGGAATATATACCATATACCCAGATGTTTGCAGAAAGTTATCTGCTGAGCTGTTCTGCTGAGGTGGTTACTTGAGGGGTCAATGAGCTCTCTCATGACAGCAACACTTCTCTTAAACTGTTTGAGAGTGTGTTTAGTTTAACCCAGAGTGGCAGGCAGGCAAACAACAGCCAACAGTAATTCTGAATTAAGTTATGTTGTGCTACAGGACGTGCCCAGCAAACTTTTCTCTCTGTACAAGACACATGACTCACTAACTGGCTTCTTACTGAAGTTAGACATGCACTGACCATGTGCACCTGCTTTAATGAGGTTCCTAAAGACAGGATATTCCCCCAAATGGGAAATGAGTCCATATTTACAGTTCAGCACTTACCAGACTCCAATCCACCATACTTGTAAGGATACTGCACACACAGGCACAGCTGTAAACTAATCTGAGTCTTCCCAGCAGAACTTTCTCCAGCAAGTTCTGTGATTCCCACTAAAGGAATGCCACCTTTCAACAAGTTGTCTAGCACTGAACATCCCAGGCTCAGCTTCTGGTGCTGGGAGGTGAAATGATCTTTATCTTGGTAGAGCTGAAGTGCTGCAGGGTTTGGGAGTATTTTTTAATGATTAAAAAGAAAAAAAAAAAAAAAGAAAAAGGTTGTTTTATTTATTATTTTTCCAACACACAATGATACAAAATAGATGCTGTATACAAGGTTTATACCTGCAAGGCATGCTTTCTTTGTTGATGGAGAATTTCCCTAATTCAGCCTGGTCTTCCCCACCTCTCTCTCCCCATCAGACCTACTGCTGAATGTCTGTACAAAGATTGATAATTTACACTGAGTTCTTTCCTCCTCTGAAACTCTTTTTTTCCTGTCTCTGCCTCTAAGGTGTCCCTGAGGAAAGTTACACTCTGAGAGGATTTTGACAGCAAAGGTTCAAGCACAGCAATTATGGAAACAGAAAGCTACAGCAGAGTATAAAACAGCACAGCAAGGCATCTGGTCAAAGCTTGAAGACACATGCAATCACAAGAAAATAGATTTTAAGTACAGAGCTGTCATTAAGAATTTGTAGAGGAAGAGCTATTATGTCCTGTCTGTTTTGGAATGAGGAATTTATGACTAATCAATTTATGAAGCTTGTAATATATAACATAAATTTTTCAACTACTCTTAGTCCAAAAGGAGAATGGTGAGAGAGAGGAAGAGAGTGTGAAAGAAAGAGGAAATATTTTGTTCCTGTATTTAAGTGTTTCAGACTGGAGAAACATTTTGTCCTGTTTCAAGCAGGCTCCATCCAGGAAAATGACACCCATTCACTTCCATTTACCCCAGGGGAGCTGTCATTAGGATAGTAAAATAATTCACTACAGTATAATTAAAACACTTCCATTCTCATTCTCAAACCCACATTACTGTGTCATTGAGGAGCCAGAACTGTATTTTCTCCCAGTGACTGTTTGAGTTTCAGCTACAAGACTTTATGCCCTGACTGCATTACCTGTGAGCATGCTGTTCCTCCTCAGTGTGTGACAGACTGTTTTCAGCAGGCACTGGATGTCTGCACTGGAGAGCTTCATCAATCTCTGCAAGTCTGCTCCAGAGAGGTTTAAAACCTCTTTTACTGATTTTATGTCAGCTGAAATAAGAGGAGTTTTTTAAAATACTTTTGGCTGTCTTACACAGCAAAGTTTTCTCAATTTCTAATTCTCGTTTACTTGAGGCTTATCTGTGCTGCATTTTTATATGGTGGGCAAGCAACACTCACTTTGAATGCAGCAACACAAGCTGTAAAATAGTTTGGAAAATTATTACTGAAGCATGGGCAAAACCCAACACTTGTACTTACTCCAAGAACTCCTTTATGAAATACTTAATTACAGTTCTAAAATGTTAGTGTCCCTCTGCCTGCTTATACCCACAAACACACAATTATGTCAAGGATCTGTGGTGACAGATCTGTTAATGAGACACTGGCAAATTAATTACCTTTTTTCAGGGCAGCAATTGTTTTAGGGTTCAAGTCAAACTGGTCCCAATCCATCTCCTGACACAGCACAGCAACGAGCAGCACATCCCGTAATTATCTGTGATTAAAGTGGCTTTTATCACAGACACAGGCAAGAAAAAATAGGCATAAATCAGTGTCAAAAGTTTCCAGGACTTTTTTTTTCCTATTTTTAACAATATATTTATTAGTTATCTTAGAGAAGTAACAATTATCCTGGGATATTATTCTGATTATGATTATTGTTATTAGTGGTGGTGGTGGTAGTAGCATTTTGTATATTGATACTATTTTATTATGGGAAGAGTGTGGCCAGCAGCCTGAGGGAGGTGATCCTCCCCCTCTACTCAGCCCCAGTGAGGCCACATCTGGGCTGGTGTGTTTCAGTTCTGGGCACCCCAGTACAAGAAAGACCAGGAGCTACTGGAAAGGGCCCAGCAGAGGCCACAAAGGTGATGAGGGGTCTGGAGCATCTCCCTGCTGAGGAGAGTCTGGAGAAGAGAAGACAGAGAGGGGATCTCATCAATGCATGCCCACATCTCAAAAGTGGGTGCCAAGAGGACGGTGCCAAACTCTCTGCAGTTTCACCTCAAGATGAAGGAGAACTCTTACACAGAGGGTGGCAGAGCACTGGAACAGCTGCCCAGGGAAGTCATGGAGTTTCCTTCTCTGGAGACATTCCAAACCCACCTGGACTCATTCCTGTGTTACCTGCTCCAGGCGATTCTGCCTGGGCAGGGGGTTGGGCTGGATGATCTCCAGAGCTCCCTTCCAACCCTGACTATTCTGTAATCCAGCCCTTTGGCAGAAGTCTTCTCTGATGGCTGTTGACATATATCCTATTAAAGAGTTCAACCAATAATCCTGCAGTTAAGAACTACTGGTAGTTTTAATTGCCTGTAGTTCTGCACAGTGCTTTTGCTCTGGACTGCAATTCACAAGCTGCACAGTCATGGGTTTCTACCCTGTCGGTCTTCACACCAGGCTTTCATTTTTGAATAGAAACAAGTTTCACACACGAGCAGTTTGTGATGACCCAGGATTATTCACACATTGCACAGTCAAATTTATTAGCTGAGAGCAAATTTAATATTGAATCATTAAAATCTGTTTGTTTCTTGTAGCGACGTTAAACAGCTCTTTTAATACTTTGGTCCGAAACACAACAGTTTAGCACCATGGCTGCCTAGAAGAGTTCTGTGAGGTTCTCAGCATTATTCTCAAAAACTTTATGAAGGATTGCAGCAGACACCCAGGAGTTATATGAGAATACATGACTTTATGAACAATTCCTTTATCAACGTGGGGGGTGAGGGGTGCTAAGAACAGAAATCCCATTTAAAGCAACCTTTTGAGGTGATTTAGAAGCCTTACTAAAGCCTTACTTTTACTTCAGAAACTTACTGAAATCAATCATGATTACGACGACCCTGGACCGAAGGGCTCCAAACCATTGCGCACTCTCCGCTCACAGGAAGCCGCTCCACGGATGAGGCACAGGGGAGAGCGAAACACCGGGAGCGGGTCACGGTACAGCCAGGCGTGTCCTACGGACCGGCACCGGTCGGGGGGAGCGAGGGGCGGACGGGCGGACACACGGACGGGCGGACACACGGACGGGCGGACACACGGACAGCCGGACACACGGACGGGCGGACACACGGACGGGCGGACACACGGAGGGACAGAGCGCGACGCCGCCACAGGGCCCTCCGTCACGAATCCCCCGCCGCCTGCGCAGCCAATCAGCGAGCAGCCTGCCCGCCGCAGGCCAATCAAAGCTCCCCTCAGCGATTGCCGCGGGGGGACAGCCAATGGCAGGGCGGCGCTCACCGCGCGGGCGGGGCGCCGCTCGCTCTCCTCCCGCTGGCTAGACTACAGT
>JANPWX010000286.1:3121981-3204965 GCA_024734555.1 Trochalopteron elliotii | reverse complement strand
CCATTGGGCAGAGGCAGTGCCCGTCCCGCGGCGGCGGCGGCGCGCGGGGGAAGATGTCGGGCGGCGACGCGAAGAAGCTGGTGCGGTCCCCCAGCGGGCTGCGCATGGTGCCCGAGCACCGCGCCGCCCGCAGCCCCTTCGGCCTCGACGAGCCGCCCTGGGTGCCCGACAAGGAGGTACCGCCGGGGGCGGGGGCGCCGCGCTCCCCTTTCCCCTCTTCCCCCTTCCATTTCCCCTTGCTTTTTTATTTCCCTTAGGTTAATGGGTTAAAGGACTCAAGGATGGGGCTGTCACTCTTTCCTCAGGGGTGTGCGGCCCCGTCGCGAAAATTTGCGGGCGTTTTGGTGATTAGAAGTGTAGCCAACTGTGCAGCATGGCTTTAAATGCCTGTAAAGGTGGTTCTGGGGGCCCTGTAGGTCCAAAACTAATGGCATAAATTATTAAAGCAATAAGGCTGAGTTAGAACAGCCCTTCTGGCTCCTGATGTGAATGCTCGTAGTGTTAAACAGTCATTGAACAACTCAGTCTGTTTCAGTCAACTTTGCTTTTACGTACTTGCCAAATAACGCGATGGCGATATTTTTAATTTCGTGTAATGAGAGTTATTTGTTGCCAGTCGCTGCAGCCAGATGCACATAAAACATAGAATCCATTGTTTATTTATTTATTGCCAGCGTTCAGTGGTGTGGACACACGCCAGTGCATTTAAATGTGACCGGAATGAAGATTTATTTTCGATGAGCCAATGTGAATTTAAGCCGGGAGTCGTCCAACAAAGCCGTTCTTTGGCAGATACGGACGTGCTTGGTGTGTTTTGTGTGGGAACACCGAGCCCTCCCTTGGTTAGCAGTGAAGAATAACATTTTTTTTTCTCTACCTGGTATCTCTTGAGACAGAAAGTTCTGAGTAAAATAATAATAATAACAATTCTGGAGGCTCGCTCTGCCAGCACAGTTTCTGCAGCTCAGGCCGATCTCTGCTGCTGTAAAGGGTGGGAGTGGTAAGTCACTTGAAGGTTTGCCCAAAACAACTTGTTTGTTTTGCAAGCGAGCATTCAGCTCCTTCTGAACAGAATCTGCTGCACTATCTGGTGGGAATTTTCTCAAGTTAATCTCTTCCATACATAGAAAACCTCCCGGCCATCATCAGCAGCTGTTTGCTGCCTGACCCGAAGGGGGGTAAGGTGAATTTTCGGTGGGGTGTCCTGAGCTCCGTGTTCCCCCCGCTGGCCCCGCGTGTGCTGCGGGCTCTGGGTGTGTCCCCTGCTGATCTCTGAGCTTGTAGCGAAGCCTGAGCAGTTCTTGTGCAAAGGTTTTCCTTTGTGCTGCTGCTGCTGCCCGCGGGAGTTGCTGCATCCCGTGCCCTCGCCTGGAAACCTGATTCCTGACGTCGTCTTCATCAGGGGGTCCCGTTTGTGTAACAGTTCAGTTGAAATTGGTTTTGTCCCTGACCTTCCGAAGTGCAGTTCAGCCTCTCACTAGTCCGTGATTATAGCAGACTAGTTTCATTAAGGAAAACAAAGTACCTCTAACGAAATTCTAATACGTACAACCATCTTAATTCAACTAAAGATGTTTGGGGATTGTGCTAGGATTTATTTAAGCTAGTTAGATATATTTAGAGAATTAAGTCTGTATATTGTAGATACATCAGCCTGATGTGTGTTGTTAGTTTGAATTTTATATTGCAGTTATATTGTAGGTATTCATTCTCCTTAAAATTCAGCTTTTCCCCTGTAGTATGTTGGTCTGTAGGCTGAGGCTGTTGAATTGTGGCTGAATGTGCTCAGTGGTATTTGCTATTGAGAGGAAGTGTGGTAGAGGTAAATATTTTAAATGCATTTGTTAATGCAAGATTAAAAATATAAATTGTTATTTTGTGACTGGTTATTTTACTGGACTTCTGGAAGTGCTTTAGAGTTCTGACATCCCTTGGGTTAACAATTGCCAAATATGTTACAAGCTTTTTCCTTAAATAAAGCAGGTATGTGATACACAGGAAGCCTGTAAATTCCATGTTTTTGTTAAGAATAATTAAATTTAAAGAGACAGGATTATCTAGGCAATGAATTAGTAGAGAATGCTTGCTCTTGTTACCATGTCAGACATAATTAAAACCGAAGTGTCTATGTCCAAGACAAGCAGCTTTATTTTTCTTTTGCAAGAGGAGTCAACGAGCTTACTTTTTAAAATTAAGGCCACCGAAGAATTATGGTAGTTGGTAGTTTTGTGCAGCTTATACAGCATTAAAATATAATTCAGTTTTTAATTTTTATGTCACAAGATTATACAGTCTTAAAATACCAGTTACTATGAGGAATTTGAAATGCAAGGCTGAAGGAGGACCACTGAAAACTTTACTTTTGGTAATCTTATTTATAATACAGGTAATGAGTTGAGGGGGATTTATGAAAGTCTGTGCTGAGCATCATTACACTTGAGACAGGGCTTAAAATGTTGGTCTCTGCATGTGCCTTGTGTGACTCAGAATTTCTTTGTTAATCACCAGCAGAGCTTAATTGATGATATTTCTGTTAAAGAAATCTTGGACTAGAAATTGAGTAAAATGTGTCAGTTTGCCTGCAGAGGTGGCCAAACCTCGTGATATCCAGCTGTGCACCAGATGTTTCCGTGGCTGGGGAACACTGTGTGCTGCAGAGGAGCCGGCAGATGTGGTGGGAGGGTTCCCTCCGTGGCTGCAGGATGGAACTGGGCTGAGCTTTCCTTGGCTGGCTCCTCTTTGGCTCAGGCTCTGGGAGGGGCAGAGCTGCCCCTGGATTCCTGGCAAAATCCGGGCTCAGTCAGTGTCAGAGAGCACCGGGAGCTCTGTCTGCCCTGTGTTTGCATCCTGCCTTTTCCCCCTCTGGCCTCAGCTGCTTTGGCCAGGTGTGTTCCAGGTGGGATTTCCTGAACTGTCTCCTTTGCAAAGGTTTGCTGTGTTAAGGAGCTCAGCCAGCTGTTCCCATGCATCACTTCTTGAATCACTCCGTTATTATTTATGCAAATAAAGCATAAATAATAGTGAAGTGTAACTATAGATTCCTGTCCATCGATGGGATTCTCACCTCAGGCTGGATCTGTGGGATTATGGAAATAAGTTATCACACTTGAGCAAACCCATGAGAAGTTTGCAGTGAACCAGCTCTCTGTATTTTTAAATTAATGCCAAGATCCAGCAGCTGTTGGATGTTCTTCCATTTTCCTCTTGCTAGATGAAGTAATCTGATACTGGTATTGGTGGTTGACTGCACATGAAATGAATGTACTTGTGACATGAATTCTTATTTAATTTCTTGCTTCACATCTTTTTTGTTTGAAGACACAAGAAGTAACTTTAACATTGTGCTTCCTTCTCTGTTAATGTGATAAAACCCCTCCAAGCAATAAAGCTTAATTCAGTACTTGTCACTCTCTAATTATGTCAGTGTATGGATGAATAGGAAGAATTCACCTTTCAAGATGTTCTCAGTAAATATCTTGTCCCAGGCAAAGCAGAAGTTGACATTATGCAAGTAGTTCACTTGGTTCTGGTTACTTAAAGCAGAAATACCTTGAAGGGACAGTAGCTCGAGCTTGCTTGTGTCAGAACATTTTCCTAGGAAAATCCCATTTTGCAATGCCAACTACCATGTGCAACTTGACTTGTGATTTATTTAGGACTGCTCTTCAGGGCTATCATCATGGGTCTGGAATTCAGAAATATTTTTCTATAGTTTCTGTTAAATAAGAGGATGGATAATTTTGTTCCTTCCTAAAAAACACTTTCATGTTCAGCATAGCATTCTGCATGAAATCTGTGTAGGACAGTATTTAGAAGAATTTGGGTTTGATTTTTTTTTTCCCTCTAGCTTGTGACTTGTGCTTTCTGCATTTTGACAAAAACCAAATAAAAAGAAATTTTTAAAACCCTAAAAAACAAAGCCCCAACCCCTCTGAAAACCAGGCCAACTAAAAAAACTGCACCACTACCAAAACCCAACCAGAAAACTCCCAAATATTTTCATTACGAAAATTAATTAGAACTCAAGTAAATTCAAGGCATACCAAAATTATTGCCAGGTCCAGCTCCCAGGCAATCTGTTAAACTACATGTCAAAATTTAAAACATCAAGGTAGAGTAGAACATGATATTATCTGTGGAGTTCTACTTGTTACAGAGGTGAAACCTGATGTGTGCTGAAATTGCTTCGTGCTGAACGTTATTTATCAGTGAGTGTTGAAATAACCTTTTCTGCAGCCGTTGTGAAAAATGTTTGGATGCCTTAGTTCAGTGTTATTTAAAACAATTCAGGAGCACTTCTAGTGCTCTTTTGTGTGGGATTTAGAAACAGCTTGTTGTAACAAATTCTGCGAGTAGGTGATTACATTCCACTACAGTGACTGCCATTACTGTCTAATGTGTTAAACGTCTGTTTAGACAGCAGAGCCTTTCATGTAAACTATTGCCAATTAGTAACAAGCTTACACTTCAAAAGGACATGAAATATTTCTGGAGAAATTTTAATTTAGCTGCTGTAATATTTTCTTGGCTGCAGTTGTTGAACTTGTGACAGTGACTGAGTATCTGCTGGAGCAAAAGTCCCTGAACAGAAGCTGTTGTAACCTGAGGGGGTTTATAGAAGAAAAAGGGTTAAGTATTGAAATATATTAATTAAAGGCAAAGTATGATTACTGTGTGCTTAGCAAATAGCACCTGCTCAGCTTAGGGCATGTGTTTAAGAGGGCATTCTGCTGTAATCTGAGATAGTCTGGTGTGAGGAGTTTCAGTTTCTAGAGTTATAAAACTTAGTACAGGATCTAACCGTGTTCTCCTGAGTAAGCTGTCAGTCATAATTTTGCACTAATATTTGCAAGTAAATATAGCAAAAATTGCCTTATGAGCCTCAGACACTGGGGTTTGATATGGTGGATAAAAATATGTAAAGTTTTGTTGAAAATCCAGTGACTTAAGGGTATCAACCCTTTGGTAGGTGACTTTCTATGCAGAAAATTTTGATTGTCCAACAGTCACTGATCACTTCTGGTTGTTAACACAGTCAAAACTGTCACCCCTTAAACTCTTACTTAGTTGCAAGGGAGAAATTCCTTCATTTTTTTTTCTGTCATTTTTTTGAAAGGAGTGTGGGTGTAAGTTTGTAAAAGGAAAGAGATATTTCAGGAAGTGACTTTTTGTAGCTGGAATAAACATTAGGTCTTGGTGGCTTGGAAGAAAACCAAGTATCTCTTAGCATGTTTCAAAAATGTGTGAGTATTGAGAGCATTAAACTGGGTAAACAATGTTCTGGGGAGTCAGCAGAGCATTGTAGTGGAGTAGAGTGAGGACAACTTACAGAAAAACAGTTGACTGGAATATAGGACTGTCTGGATAGCCAGACATTGTCAAGACTGGTAAGTAATCCTGAGATGTAGTTTTGCCTGCTGGTACTGTTCATTAGGGGGAAGTTTGGCAGCTTATTTTTTGTCTTGCAAATGGAGATGACGTTGTTTTGCTACATCAGTATTAAATGAAAGCTATCCATGATGAAAAGATAAAGGATGGAAATTTGTTGGAGGTGTTTATTTATGGGGGATAATATAAAGCTCATTCTTCATATATGGTGGTGGAATTAAAGGTTTAAAAAAATTGTAGATTAATCTTAATTTGTACTGTTTTCTAGTGCCCAAGATGTATGCAGTGTGATACAAAATTTGACTTCATAACTAGAAAGGTAAGAGAAATCAATGAAATATGAAGCAGTAAGTGTTGCAAAATACTAAAATGGACATATTTGGAAAAGTAAACCAGGATTCACCTTGAGTTTGGGAGAGAGAAATTCCAATTAAAGTAGAAAGTGTAAACTACATAATTAGGCTCACTGGATGAAGAGAAAACACTAAGATTAAATTATGCTTAATAATGGTAAGAGGTCACTGTGGAATGCAGACTGGTGTGCAGAATATGACATGGAGAATTCTGCAAAACACCCTCCCAAAGAAGGCCAGCAGTGATTTCTAGGAGGGAACATCATTCCTTTGTATAATTACATGGACACTTTGTTAGCACAGGCTTATGAAAGTGAAGAAAGATGTGAAAGTGTGACTTGTAGTGCAGTGACATAGTTCATACTTTTTAATTTAATTGTTTGGAGGGAGAGGGAAGGAGAAATTCTAAACCAGACATACTGATATGTTACACCAAATGACAAGCTGCTGTGTTTCCCTTGTGTTAGCTGTGGGAAGCAATTGGAGGTAGCCCTGGGAAATAGTACTCCAGAGAATTTTGCAGAACATTTGGAAGGAAAGCCTAACACTGACCAGAACTGCAGTGTTATCAGTTCCTTGTGTCAAACTTTCAGGCTTGCTTTGAGCCACAGCTTAGTTCCTGCTTGCCTGGGAGTACTTGTTCTGTCATGAAAACTTACATCAGGGAGATCTGCTGGCACTGTCACACCCCAGCAGTGATCTGGAGCACAGGCCACTGTTGCAGAATTAGGGGCTGTGAAACACACTGCAATACTCGTTCTGGTTTCACAACTTCACTGGATTTGTGCTCTGCTGCCTGATACTTCTGATAAAAGGAATAGCTGTAGGATCAAAGTATGAAGATTCTTGTATTTTTTCCTTGGGAGAAACTTGAGAATAAGTTTTAAGAGAGAAGAATAGTATTTTCAGTTGAAGAAGAATAGAAACTTCAGTTGAAGTTCTCCTAGGTATTTTCTCAGAAATGGGAAGGGACCTGGAAACCACTCTTCTCATGGGTTTTTATTGACAGGGAGGTGAAGGATTTACTGGACACCACAGAAGCCCTTTCTTGTCTATTCTGCTTCAGAAGCATCTTTACAGAGTGCCAGCAAAGGCTTAGAGTGCTACTGTTCATACTGTACTCAGTCCTTTGTGTCCAACCTTCAGAGATTCCTGTCTGCCACTGTGGCACTTAATTCCTTCCGCCTGTCCTTCAACTCGTTTCACACCTGAGAAACTGCTGTAATAACCTTATCAAATCATTCCCTGCCACTTTCCTTCACAAATAAATGAACGTTCTCTCCTGCTTAGCATCACTGCCGAAGGTGTGGGAAGTGTTTCTGTGACAAGTGCTGCAGTAAAAAAGTGCCTCTGCCTCGCATGTGCTTCGTGGACCCCGTGCGCCAGTGCGCCGAGTGTGCGCTGGTGTCGCAGAAGGAGACAGAGTTCTACGACAAACAGCTCAAAGTGCTCATGAATGGTAAGCGCTCACTGCATGCTCACATGTGCTGCTTCTGTCTCATTTGGATTTATTCCAATTCTGATGAGCAGCAAGAGCAGTGCCTCTTGTCCAGCGAGCTGCGGTTTTGTCTCCTCTTTGTCATGCCGCTTGTTTCTCAGTTAATTCTGGTTTATTTAGAGAGAGGTTCACGCTTCTCAGTCAGTATTTACACCTCTCAGTTTGTACTTCTTGGTCTTTACAAAGAATGATTTAACTAAAGACAGATTTTTAATACCTGTGAGAACAGATGTGTGTGTGCAGTTGGCATTTTCCTTGAAATAATGCATCTTTTAGTCACATTCCTGTTACATGAAATAAAATACAAAATACCTGAGAGAATATTTTAATATTTTCGAACAAGATACAGTGCTTGTTTCAAGATTCATCTGAGAGCTTTGATCTTGTCTGTGGCCTACAGCTGTAGTTGATGGCAGTTCATCATCAGTACTCAATTTTCCATAGGTTTAAACCTTCATGCTGTACTGTAATTCATGTTCCAGTTACATTAAGAAAGCTGAAACTTCAGTTTTTAAAATATTCTCTGATCCTTCAGTGCCTTTTGATGATTTCTCAGTATGATGCCAGTGTGCATAATGGGTTAGCTAAGCCCCACATGTGATGGGCATGGGTGTTCCTGGGGAGATCCTGGGTTCAGAAGGGAGTGTGTTCATCCTGGAGCACATAAATCTTTCTTCACTTTGTTTTGCCATGAGGGTGTAGACAAGTTTTTAAATTATATCTTTTAAACTGAAGACTTTTTTTTAAAGCTTGTCCTGTTTGCATTCATGTTCTGAAGTTGTTCCTGACTTGCTGTAGGGCCACAGGTTGTGGTCAGAGAGACTGAAATGGTGGCTGTGATGTCCTTGTGCTGTAATGTCCTTCTCCAGCCTTGGTGCTGCTGTCACTGTCTCATCTCAGCAGCACAGGGTCTGTGCTGGGGCTCAGTGAGCCTGGGTGAATTGGAGAGTAATGAGATGAAACTCCAGGCCTGCATGGTTCAGGTTATGGAGATGGATTGCAGACCATTTGGCAGGGCTGGATGTTATTTTCTTCATTTCCCAGGCCAGCAGTGTTGGGATTAGGTAATACAGGGAGCATGAGGCATGGAGGAAATAAAGGGCTCGGGTGTGTAAGGTTGATTGGAGTTCTGAGTCACTTCTCCAGTGTAGCAACAGTGACTTTCCCCATGGCAAAGCAGTTTTGAGGGGGAAGAAACACAGCATGAAGGCTGAAGTTCACTGACCTCACAGTAAGATTTAGCCAGCCTTCAGTAATGAAAAAAGGATGTCTTTAGAGTTTCTTAAGCACAGAACTGAAGGTGACATCCTGCTATTAAATTGTTCTTTTTTAATACAGAAACAATCATTTGTGTTACAGTGGCCACAGAGGGTCTTTAATCGCCTGTCTTTGCTACCTCCAAATATCTTCTCATTTTTAAAAGATTCCTCTTGGATATCATCTGCATTTCTACACGTGGGAGAAATTGCATAGCATGTGTGAAAGGTCCTGTAGGGTCAGAACATGATAACTAAAGATCAGCTTTTTATACTTGAGTGTTTTGCTGATGGTGTTAATTAACATTTCAGTTATTATCTTATTTCACTCACTAATACACTGAATTGCAAGTTAAGTTGGCTATTCCTTCTGATACTTGAATGTTGCTTCTTGAATTCTGTATTAGAATACTAAAATGTTTCTTTCCAGGTGCTACGTTCTTTGTAACTCTGGGAACATCTGATAAATCTGAGCTCATGGTTTGTCGACTTTCCAACAACCAGAGGTGAGAAAGATCGATAGAAATTTCATTTGTAAACTATAGCATTGTTGTACTTACAGCTCTATTATTACATAATAACCTAAAAAATGTAAGAGTAACATGCCCTGGGGAAATATTGGAGAGGGTAATCAGACTGAAAGGACAGATCCAACAATACTGGAATGTTTGTTTGAATTTACTAACAGCATGGATCAGAATGCCTTGGAAGGGTGGAATTTCAATGAAAAGTAATATTTTCTGGTTGATTTCTATCCCTCCTCACCTCAAAGAACACATAAACAGCGTCACTGAGAGATTGTAGAAAAAAAAATTGAAGAACCCTTTTTCTTCTATTACGTAGATACCTGGTTTTGGATGGAGACAGCCATTATGAAATTGAAATTGTACAGATTTCAACTGTTCAGATACTTACAGAGGGATTTACTCCTGGAGGTAAATTTTTATTTTAATATAAATGAACTATTAAGGAAAAAAAAAGTGAAGCTGCACTTATTGAGCTAGGCAGTGCACTCAGTGTGTAACTGTGTTGGTTACAACTGCTCTCAGAATAGAGCTCAGTCCCATGTGGCTGCTGGCATTAGGGGAAGCAAGACTGAGAAGTTCCCCTACAGCCTTGATGTGGGAGAGCTCTCGATAAACCTGAGTAAGGGTGGTTTCTTGTTCTCTTGGGTATGTACAAATGTTTACTGCTTTAAGAGCTCATAGGAGGGAACTGTTAGCCTTTGGTAGCTTCCATTTCAGCTGAGATTTTGCCTTGACTGGTACAAACACTGTTAACAGAATGAAATGGGGGAGGGGGAGTAAATAATGAAACTGCTTTCTTAATTTCATTCAAGATGAAGGGGTGGCCAGATGAAACTGGTAACATCTAAATTGGAGTGCAGCCACTTACTGCCCCATCTCTTACCAGATTTTAGAGTATTTCAGGATGAACCTGAATAAGATTTGACTGAAATGAGAACAAACAAGGTCAGGAATTTCAATAATTGTTCTTTATCAACACTTCTGTCACTGCTGGGTTTTTCTAATTGCACAGCCCATCTGTGCATTATTCAGTCAGTACAGCATGTTAACTCCAATAAACTTACCTTGGTATTCAAATCACCCAGGTGTGTTGCTGAGTCACTTAATGCTCCTTTAATTCCTTGTTCACTACTCTTCTGACTGCTTTATCTCTTTTCTGCCTGCCTTCCTTCTTGATGGTAGAAAAAGATATTCACACTTACACCAGCCTTCTGGAGAGCCCGCCTGTTACTGAAGGTATCTGCAGTGCCTTTCAGCATGACTCACCCAAGCATGTCATGACCCCCTCACCTCTTTCTTCTTTGCAGTGCTGATTATTTGTTTGATCCATAATTGCTGTTCAACTTGAGTTATGTTCAAGTCTGATATGTATCTGTTCCTTCCCGTATGTCTGTTTAATAAAGCAAGAGCAAATGTTTTGTAACACTCTGGAGGAGAACTGAGGCACTTCAGCCTGCTTTAGACCAAAGTGCTGTTGTCCATGCTGGGAGAAGGGAAGATGAGAAGTGGTATCTGCAGTAGTACACAGTGNAACTGGTCTAGGCTGTAGGTTTATCTTTTAGTAGACCCTTAATCCATTATTCTGACTAGTAGGTGCAGAGAAGCAGTTGATGAAGTTGAATTTCCATTTATCCTAGGAGACTAGAAAATAGCTCTTTTATAAACCCTGCTGTGGGCTTCTGATTGGGTTAGGTGCATTAACAGCACTAACTAGATTGAATTTGGCTTAGATTGTGATTTGTTTTGGCTCCGCAGATATTGCAGTAACAGCCTCCAGTAGCCCTCTCATGCAGACACTTCTTTAAAAGACCTTTGTAAGAAGTGTCCTGTGTATGCTGGTGCTGTTCCAGGGCTTGGTTTATGCTCCACTGCTGCAAGAAGTAATGACAGTAACGTGTCATTCTAAAAGTTCTTGTTTAATGTCTGTATTTTTGCTTTGGTTTATCTTCATCTCTGCAGCCTCAGTTAGAGAGGTGCAAACACCTCGCTTATTGCACTGTTGTCAGAGCAGTTTCTGGTAGGAATTCCCTTCAGGAAGTAAATGATACCAGCTGTTGTCTAGCCCTATGAAAGCATCATTCCCAACCTTTGCCAGGTTTGGAGGGACTGCTCTCTGCTGTGCCAGACTATCCAGCAGGACCCTGCTTTGCCATCAGTCTAATCAGACCCTGAGCCTACAGACTGCAGGCTGCTGTATGAAACTGTGGTATCAGTGTCTTAACATGGTGATAGCAAATCCTGAGGGTGCTCCAGGTGTGTGGCTTTACCCTGATGGCTGATGCAGGTTCTGCCTTGGTGCCTGGCAGAGAGAGTGAAACAATATGAGGCTGCAGGTTCCACTGCACTACGAGCCGTGGCCATGAGCTCCTCAGATCCAGCAGCTGCTCGTGCTCTGAACTGAGCAGTGAGCTCATTGCTCCAAACATGCTCATGAGCTGGAAAACGTTATTTAGTTGGTAAAACCTGCTGCTGTTCCAAATGTTACTTCTCTTTTCAGGAGGCAACACTCGTGCCGTAGGGATGATCCTGCAGTACAAGGTACCAGGGTCGGAGGAGGTGACACAGATGAAGTTTACTGCTGGTGAAGACTTCAGCTGTAACAAGAAGCTGTCAGCAGCCTGGCTGGCAGCCATGCATAAGGTGAGCAAAACAGCCAAAACTTAGACAGGGCTGAAGAAAATATTCTCATGGGGTGTTTAGCAGCACCACAGAGCATTCAGCCTTAGGAGTATTTCTATTATTTTTTTATTAAGGACTTCAGGGCCTTGTTGCTTAGAGAACAGAAGCTATGGCTCGGTGTAATGAACATGACTTCAGCTTCTGCTAAGAGACCTGAAGAATTTATGCACTCAGAAGGGTTTCCCAAGGTCTTATATATGGTATTAGATGAGAAGAACTAAGAGTTTGGCTTTAAACTTCTGTGGATTTTCTTACTGGCTGAAGAATGTGCACTATGAAATATTCTTTTGAACCTAAGTTCAGCTAATTATTTTTACTACTTCCTGAAGGTTCAAAGAAGTTGTTGATTTTTGGAAGTGGAAGACTTCAGTCTTTTGGTGTGAGGCCCTGCATGGGTAGTGAAACTGAAGATTCATATTTCCTAAGTCAAAGTTATGGGGGGAAAAAACCCAAAGCCACATTCAAATCAGTCACCTGATCACTTGCTGATCAGAACTGTAATTTATAATGTATATGGGTAGGTTTGTGGCTCTCTGCTGCTTTATTGCCATTTTAGAACTCCCCAGGTGCCCCTACCCAGCCTTTACTCTGTTGAGCACAGTGTGCTCAAAAGTTCTGTCACCATGCAAATGCATTCAGCACTTCCTGAAAGCTAGTACATGCCTCAGATGGAGGAAAACAGAGGAAGAATTTAAAGCCCTGGATTTAAAGGAGGTTTTTGGAGAGGTAGGAAGCAGCTAAGGTGGCTGCAAATGAAAACTTCAGTTAACACTGACATTTTTTCTTTCTGTTAGGCAACAAAACTTCTCTATGAGTCTCGGGACCAGTGAGAGCTGCAGCTGTGGCCTCCTGAGGGCACACGCAGACACCAGCCTCCACAGACCTGCCTCTCACTTTGTGCTGATTTGACAGCTGGAAATATTTGCTGTTCTTGACACTCTCTCATTCCAGTGTGGTTCATTATGTAAGAACTGGCAAATGCAATGTGAGTATTTTTTTGAACCATGAGTATTCACGGTAGTGTGCAATATGTATACAGTTAATGCTTTAAACAGCCTCACCTTTTAAGACTTTGTATATTTTGTTAAGCCTTTACTGGCACTTAATATGAAAGTGACCTGCACTACAGCTAATGTACAGCACAACTTTTATAGTAACCATTATATATACTGTTTGCTACAGGAAGCAAACAAATGTGTATGTCTCTTCTGCAGAGAATAGCTTTTGGGTATAGATCTCAGGTTTTTCCCTCTATCCAAATGTTTAAAATCAATGTACAAAAAAAAAATCTGCCTTAGATATGATTTTATAGAAATCACGTGGGTTTTTTTAAACATTTCATTTTAAACATCTAAATATTTCACCAAATACCACCAAATTTGACTTACATGAACTTGACCTTGAAACTTCACTTCTGTAATAAGCTTCCAGAATAATTTTTAGTTTTGTATTTTCTTTTTTGGTAACTAGCTTTTGTTAATCTAACTGTAATGCTATCTGAAATTGTATACAATTTAATGTACAAATATGAATAAATTAATTCACTTATTTAAAAAAAGAGGTGGTGTTTAATTTGTACTATACAACTTCTTTAGTAATGGCCACCATGGTATCTGAACTCTGAAGATTTTCGCTTTTTCTAAAGAAAACACTAATTTTAGTTCTAAGGTAATTTGTCCCAGTTGGAATACTGGGATACCAGTGTGCAAGCACATCTTCAGTGAAGCTGGAGGAAAAGGAGGAAAGGTGAGTTGACAGCTGTAACCTTGGCACGATGCAGTTAATGTTTTCATGCAGACTCTGACCAAAGCCACATCTGCTGTCAAGGCCTTTATAAAGAGAGTGGAGAACGCAGCCATGCCTTAGCAGTACTTTATTGTGCACATTTACATGTTCTCTGAATTAGTGTTTCATAGGCTCTTGAAATCATCACATTCATGTAGCAAATTCTTCAACAATAATACCCTTTCACTTTTCACCACAATATATACAGTTAATGCTGACCTGTGGTAAAAGCAAGTTACAGCACTGCAGAAATGGATATATAAATTATACACAGAACTTGTACATGAAGAGTTAATCAAATTGCATACTGTTAAGTGGGAGAAAATTACAAGAAATATGGCTAAAACTTATAATGGGAAATTCAAAATATACTTTTGGTATATAAAATCATGTACAATTAAAATTCCAGTGAAGTGCCTGTTTGTGGGGTTTTTCTTTTTTGCTTGAAACTACAATGTAGTGGAACAGGTTATTGCATAACTTGCCTTGGCAGCAGTTGTAGGCTGCCAAGAACCACAGAAACTATCCTCAAATAATCTATTGCCTTTCTTAAATCCTTCTCTAAACCTTGTTTCGTTCTTCTCCTCGACTTGGCATCTACACGACCCTCTTTCTACTTCTATCCAGTCCTTCATATTTTCTTTTAGACTGACTCAGGCAGACTTCAGGTGACACAGTATAACCCTTACCAGACTCTTACCCTTTTCAACTATTGCACTTTCATCCCTGCAAACATACAAATCCCTTAAGCTGCTGCAACTTCAGTACTAACTGTTGTGTCCAGGCTGGACGGGCTCGGGGGGTTAGTAGGGGAACCTTTACATTCGTAGAGGTAACACCGGTGCTGTAGGCTGAATAATAAGAAAATAAAACACCACGTGAAATATTGTGTAGGGACTTTGAGAAGTGTACGAATACTGTTGGTTTTGTTAGTTCTCTAGCTTAATTCTAAATGCAAATAATGCAAGATGCTAGACTAGGTAAAGCTTTCGTTGGGGTTGTCCAGACTAGGATTTAAGTGTTTAGCGTGTCGCCACCTAAAATCCCAGCCTTCACCAAGCTTTGGTAACTACTTAATTATGCACGTAACAGGTGAAGATCTCATGTCCTAGAACCCAAAGAGTTGATGGGTAATGAGAACTCAACATTCACTGGTATGGAACAGAAATACCCAAAATCCTGACACGGGACAGTTGCTGTGGGGGGTTGGAGCAAACCGGACAGCGCATCTGCACTCGGCAAATGACACCTCTGAACACAGAACACGAGGAAAGCTCCCACCACGGAACTCTGACTGAAAACACTGCGGCAGACAAGAGCTGGCACAACACTGTCAGGAGTGGAGGTGTCACTCTCCTCCCCAGTGCTGGCTCACACAGAAACGATCCTCACTTACAAACTGCAGACCTTGGAAATCGTGGATGCTGTCCATTTAATGAGAGAAAGCACCATTTAAAACTAAGTATCATAGTTTTGTATCTCTGTGTGAAATGATCAAAAATGATGGCTCCAGTGTATGTTCTAAGTTTCCAGTTACCAGCGTGGTACTGCACTGTTGTACAACTGAATTCAAGCAAGGGTTCGCTGTCGAGGTTTTATTCGTGGATATAACTAAAAAAAAAGAATAACAGTGTTAGGCTTTGCATGGTTAATACCAACTTAAATAGTTTATAACTAAGGGGTACTTATTAGACAGAACTGGGTGATGAAGTGTTGTTGTGGGGGGTGAGGTTTTTGTAAGCTTGGGTGTGTTCTTAGGCAACTTCCAAAAAGAAGAAGCAGGAGGAAAAGGGCTGATTTACTCCCGCCAATGGCAGCAACATGGCTGCTCTGAAAATGACGTGGTGCATTTAGCTCAAGATCCAGAACAGACAAAGGATGCTTTTACATAAGTACAAAAATTCCCTGTTGCGCACTCCAGAGTGCTTATTTCCTGCTCTGCAAGGTTCTCTTACACATTTTGTCCTCAGTAGCTCTCTACTTAAGTCACCTTACATTCCTGGCCTCTCCTGACAGTGTTCCCATCTGTCTGAGCAGCATAAACTATGTGCCCACATTTGTCATCATCAAGGCTCTTTCCTGTTTTAAACTCACACACACCTATGTTCTTATCTGGTGCCAGGTATTAAAAACCTTCCAAAAGAGCCTTCTGAGCCAAGGCTTCAAGATGCCTAATAGAGCCACCATGCTTTCCATAAGGGCTCTATATTTTAGCCAAAGGGGAGAAAAAGTCTCATTAACATCAACTATATTAAATATACTAACTTGCTCAATGACAACCAACACCAATCTCCTAACAGTAGCCTCTCCTGTTTGTTTACAATGGCACAGAGCCCAGAGAGAATAAGGATAATCTGCTTTACAGCACTTCATAGTGCTGTGGATGGTGCACAGAGGGATTCTGAGCAAAGATCCATCTTCTGTTCCTACTTCAGGTGCATGTGAAAAATAGAAGGGAGAGGGTGCAAGAACTTACCCCGAGGAGGTTTTTAGGCACATAGCCTTCCTTGTCATTGAGGCGGGCCCACCACCACTCCGTTTCATTGTCGTCCTTGCGCCTCAGGATAGTGATGGCATCGCCCTCGTGGAATGACAGCTCGTCATTGTTCTGGGCTTCATAATCCCACAGAGCATACACCACCCCTTTATTCATCACTCCCAGCTTCTCCTGCACTCCTGTTAACAACAGCAGATGGTAAAATAGCCTCTTTTTCCCTCTGAGATTTTTACTATTGACACGGTGGCCCAAATATTAGTCTCCTGTCAATAAATTTCATTAACAGTTTTCAGCACGTCCATGATGAAAGCTGTCAGAAGTTTAACTGCATGACAAAACAAAATCTTACAGAATAATTTAGAGAATGAGGTTTTTCTCTTTTATTACACATGCAGTGGAAACTGCTTCCTACAGCAGGCCTTGGACAGGGACACTTGAGGCTTTTGGAACTCACACAATGTCAGATCTGACAGAGCTTTAATGAAGCTTAAATCCTCTGATGGAAATTAAAAATTTGCTCCATTGAAGTGCTTTTCTTGCAAAATGTGTTTTAGTAATTAAGCACCATCTATAAGTTAATTATTCATGAAGTATATTTCTTTCTTTGTGTGATCTGCTAGAAATTTGTGCATCTGAAAGTTAGGAGTCTCTCTGTCAAAATGACAACTCACTATTAGGGTCAAAACCTCCCTGTAGAAGCATTTCCTTGAAAGTAAGCCAAATTAAAACTTAAAAAATCTTAACATTTGAAGGAGCCTGTGAAGTAATTCAAAACCCCGAAGGACTAAGACCAACATCACAGTGAAAAGGTGATTCTGGTGTTAGCACTTTGAAAGCACAGGGACATGATGGGCCATATCATCCAGTCTGGGGCCTAAGCAGATGCTCCACACAGATAAGAGGGACAAATCAAGGTGAATCTTAGAAAAGAGTTGGTAAGTGTCACAGCTTACCATACAAAAACTGGGAACACTGAATATAACCTTCTTCCATCTCCTCACACTTGTCTGCAGCAGTTTCTATATCACTTATAGTTGAAGCAAAAATAGCTGCCCCAGATTCAACCAGTAGTTTACAGAGATGAACACTATTGCAAGAAGCTGCACAATGCAAGGGTGTCCTGAAATAAAGCAAAAAAATGTACATGGGAAAAAAGAAGCTTCCATGAATCCTAATTTTCATTTTGCCATGTAGAGCCTGTCTGGTTTAAAGGGAAATTATTCTTTATAGTAGGTATATGCATTGTCTAAAACCTGTCAAGCAGCAAGGGTGGATTTCAGGATTTACCTGACTCCAGTAAAGCCAAGCAGTATGAAACAGATGATAGCAAAACTAATAATTTTCATGGCTTACAAAACTGTTGGGTGTAAAAGGATATTTTCCAATACAAGGAAACCTGAAAGGTAAAACAAAGGTGAAGGTTCACATTCCCCCCCAAAGACTTCAGGAATGTTACAGCTACCCATAAAGTGAGATTCTTCAAGAACATCAACATCTGTAGTGCGATCTATGATAAAGAAACTTAAGCAAATTAACTTTTGCCGTTTGTTATTTATAGTTTAATTATTTCAGCATCTGAACAAGAAATGCAACTCTACCACTAATTATCACAAACTGTAATCTAATTTATGGTTTAAGTGTGCTTGCTCAGGAGCTGAACATGCTGTGACCTTGCACTGGAGTTCATCTCCACCTACAGCTTAGAGACTCATTTGCTGGGGATAAAGAGGTAGGGAATTGTTCTCAAAGCAGGTCTCAACTAAATTTTCAATGTACATCTAAATGGTGCTTCCTCCAGATAGTAGGTTAAAAATCTTGACACTTACCACCCATCACTATCTGCTGCATTTACATTTACACCAAAATCGAGTAGGAACTTCACAATGTGGTGATGACCAGCACACACTGCATTATGCAAAGGTGTAATGCCTTCATCATTTGGTTTACTGGGATCATCAACCTGTTGAAAACAAAACAGTTTAGCACTTTCTTTTTCTTGAATACTGGATGAGATTGCTGTTGTTTGAATGCTTACCTCATATATGATTCGTTGTACCAGATCAAATTCACCCTCCAAAGAAGCATCTAGGAGGAGAGCCAAGGGATTGAACTTCACTCTCAAACCATGGCCTGTTCTTTCTGAGTTGGGTTTCTTCAAGTTGGTTCGTTTTGTCTGAGTAGAGATGAAGGTTGGAAGGCATCATTTCAGGTTGTACGAGTAGAAAAATAATTAATTTATGAATCTCGTCTTCCTTAAATGATATTTAGAACTATGCAATCGTTTCTGTTTAAAAGTCTCTAAATAAAAGTCTTGATACATGTCTACATTTTATGCAGTTAAAAAATGAAAAAGCAAGCCAGTATAATTTCAAGGCTTCTAATTAAAGATAAGGAGTACAAGGAATGGAGTACTTAAGTCAGTGTTTTAAGCATCATCATCTTAATTGTATCTAATATAAGCTGTGCATATTACTGGTGGATTATCTGAGACACTGTGCAAACTTTTGCTTAGCCTGGAAAGCACCACACAATTAAGCCAGAGTCTGTACTTAGAGGAATCAATGCCTTGAATTAGCAGGAGTCTCTGCTGAAGGTCAGACCCGGCAAGTTGGAAGTTTAGTTGTAGGAATGAAAAGTACAGAACATGAAGCTATTTTATGTGACATTCTAGCAGGTGTTATCAGAAGCAGCATTTTCAAGATGTGAAGCACATTTAAATGTGTTTTGAGAATATTTTCAATCTCTTACATGTGTCCTTGTCACTTTCTGGGGAAAAAAATAATCTATTATTAACTACAGCTTTTACAGAATGCTTTTAGTCTCTAGCTCTGTAGGATCTCTTTTCACTTATGGTCCTAAATAAGATTATGGCTATTTCAGTTTGGAAAATAAACCCTTCACATTATGAATAATATTAGCTGCTAGCATATCCAATTCTCCCAGAAGTATCCTGGCCTTTAGGCTCACGGAAAATCATACAAAGCCCTGTGCACGCTGCAGTCGAATTCTCAAAGGAATGCAAAGTTCCTACCTGAATCTAAAAGTGAGGATGAACCTTGATTTCAAAGAGTGAGTGATACCACAACAACAAAGAATAAAATTCAGTTTTTTCTTTATTTTTCAGTTCTCCAAGTGTGGTAGATTTTGGTAATGGCAAGTATTTAAAAGATTTTATGTAGCTGGAGGATGGACTTTGGACGCAATTCAAAGTATGTGACAGGCCCATAGAAGAACATTTCTGCTATCATGAGCCAGCTATGCTGCTGCTGGAGTTAGCCCTGGTCCATCTCCTCTGAGAGGGCTAAAGGAGTGCAGTTTTCCCAGAACAGCTATTTCAGTTTGCCTGCAAATTAAAAAGCTTCCCACTGACATAACTATTTGTATGAAACTAAGGGTAAGCTATCTTTGAAGGACTGGACAAATTACAAAAAAAAAAAAAAAAATATATATATATTAATGGAATCTCCAATTCCAGAATTAGTTCTACAACAAGAACCTCCAAAAAGCTGAAAAATACATACATGACCTCCCATTAACTGTTTGCATATTTTCCTTATTAAGCAGCTAGAGTAGTAAAGAAATGAATCCAGAATTCTCCCTAAAACTCCCTTTGGTTTTCTTTCCTTTTAATATCATGAGACTTCAAGTGCTAAGACACTTCTGAGCACAAGCTTACCATATTCCAGTTATGCTTAAGCACACAGCTAATTCTGTAGCACACAAAGTTGTTCTTTTGCTTTGTAACTTACTGGAGGAAGTGGAGGAGGAAGAGCAGGTGGCAAAGGAGCTTCATCTTCTACTGGAGAACTGACTTCTGGCGTGGGACTGGGTGACTGCTCAGTAGAAGGAACTATAGCAAGATTGTTGTTGTTGTCTTCAGTTGTCTCAGGTGTTTGATTTGTGGTTTCAGTGCTTATCAGCTCCTCAGTAGCAGGAGAAGGTAGCTCATTGTCATTGGCATCTGACGAAGGGGGTGGTTCATCAGGGACAGGAACTGTAGGTTGCACGGGGACTGGTTCTTCAATATTGCCATTGGTGCTGGCGTTCCCGTTATCAACGTCAGCTAAGTTGCCTATGAAGTCCTGTGGATTGCTTGGCTGATAGAAAGGAGCACCTTCTATCCCTCCAGCCAGGGTGTTAAAGCGCTGATACAATAATTTTTGTATATTTGGTCCGCTGGGGCCCTCTGGCTCGGTGATGGAGCTGCGTTTCTTTAACGGCCTTGGAGCGTTGGCCAATTTTCTCCTCAGAGCCTCGAGGTCAGCATCGCTCTGATACCGGAGGGGCGAGTGCACAATAGGGGTGAGCTTAGTAGGACTGAGAGGACGGGGAATGTTTTCCACATTGCTGTTTTCACTGGGTGGTGGAGCATTTTCCAGCTCTTGATCTTTTTCAGTGACCTCAGTCTGAGGCTGAGGTTGTGGCTGTGAGGGAGACTGAGCAGGCAAAGAGCCATGAAGGAATGGCAAGGGTGAGGGAGACGTTGAACCGGACTGTAATACCGGCTTTCCATAAACTGAAGAAAAGAAAGATGGAAAACAGTGAAGAGCTGTTCTTAAATTACATAATAAAATATTCATAAATAAACTATTGCTACTTGTTTGACACTAATACAGAAAGAAAAAAAAATTGTTCTGGGGACTGTTAAAGAAGAAATAAATACCTGTTGGTGATGCTGATGCTTCTTGTAATTACAAGCTACAAGTGGCATTTGGAATGTTTTTCCTCTTTCATGAGGAAACAGTAAGAGGAGAAAATCTCTCTTATCTAGGCACTCTTTTTTCAACTTATTTATCAAAATATTGGTAAAGTATCCACGCTATATTGTTCCAATTACATCTTGTTTTAAAAGAAAAGGAAAATCAATGCATACTTATTGATAACCTCAAAACTACATTGAATGATTTTGCCACTATGCTGCATACACCAAAATAACTTTCCTCACAGATCTAGACAAGTTTTCCAAACCAATATGGGAAGTCAACTAAGCCAAACAAGTAGATCTTAACGTATTTTGAAGAAAAAACAAAGAAAATATATTCTACCTGCTTTTACCGACTTATTTAAAGTATTGTACACAGCTTGTTGGTAATTCTTTGGTGGTGTTGCTTGCTGAAGATACACTGAGTAGATGGAACTGGAGTTCACTGTCTGTGGCCCTTTTCTGGGAGACTGAGGTCTAGATCCTTTATCAGCAAGAAAAGGTCTGATTGCCACAGTCAAAGGCAGTTCTGGCCTGCCCTCTCCTCCTGGGAACAAAGGGGGGCCAGAGGGTTGATATGTGGGGCTGGGAGGGACAGAAATTCTCTGCTGGATCTGCTGTGAGGAGCTGGGCTGGTGCACGTTGCTGGGCGGCGGGAGAGGAACCGGCCTTTGCCGATTTGCTATACTGGTGCCAGGTCTGGGCAGGCTGCCATCCTTCCTTCTTTCTAGAGAGTTTGTAGAACCTGTTCCTAAGGGAACTGGGCTTGGATAGGTCCCATAGTTCTGAGGCAACTGCTTGCTTACACCAGGAACTGTAGGTGGCACCTTCCCCAGGTCAAGACCCTGTGGTAAGAACAATAAATAGTATATATAATTTAATTAAATAAAGTACTTCTGAGCAAGAACACCCCTCTTTCAATATACCATACAAGCAATCTTGTGGGACAGCAAAGGAGTCAACATAAACAATTTGTGTACCTTTAGCACTAGATATGATTCTACCTGAGTTTATCTGAGGATCTCATCATACCTCAGACAAAAGCCACTGTTTAAAGCCACCTTCAGCTGTAACACATTCATATCAATTCAAAACTATGTGCATACAGGCAAAGCCTGAATAACTTGTTCTAGGTTCCAGATCTCAGCGTCTAGTTGATAACACACTTGACAAGAAGTCTTTATTCTTTAGGGATTATAGTCTTGAAGAATTCATAAAGTACTAGCACAACAGTGCAGACAGATACCACTAGTGGACTCACTTAAGGATGGATTTAATTACTTCTTTTTTGAGATTTTTATGAAAAGAGGAGTACACTGAAAAAGCAATAATCTACACAAAGGAAAAAGATTAACAAAGATATGAATTAGAAAAACATGAAGGAGGGGGAGAGGATTTGGAGAAGCCAAGAGAGAAAAGGAGAGATTAGATACATAAAAGAACAGGAAGGAATACGAAGTACTAAACTTAAAACAAATCCCCGTATTTTAATGTGATAAAACCAGAAATGAATGGAAGAAATACAAAGGTAATTTTCTTTATGACTTTTAAAATAAACAGCAGCAGGGAAACAGAATGTGTATCTAATTGAAGTGAGTTCAGCTATGAAAGTCAAAAGTTCATAATTTCAGCAAAGCAGATCTATAAATATGTCACAGATGAAACCCACCAGCTTATCAGTACTTCCTAATACTGAAGTTGGCAAAGGCTGGCTGGATATTGTTCCTTGTTTTAAAGCAGTATCCATGCTCGATTCTTTCCAGTCTGTGTTGGAGATCTGAGGGGGTTTTACCACTGGGGCTGAGCTCTGTTTAAGTATTGGCCAATTTCCATCATTAGCTTGAAAACAGACAAAAACACTAGATTTAAGATAATCCATACTAGCATTGCAAACGAGCAAAACAACACATGAAATAAAACAATTTAGATTACAGTGGGATTAGTTTTATTCTAGAAGTGAGATAAATCATTATTATTTGATTCAGAAATCAATACTGAAAGTCAAAATCACTGCATAGAATGTGCTGTTCACTACCCTTTAGCATTCAAATTGCACTGAAAATTTCTACAGAAAAAAAGTGATTAAAGTTTTGGCTTGAGTGTTGCATATTCTGGTATTAGAAGGCAAACAAATTCAGAGTAGCAATCCATACAGAAACACTTCATCAACACAATTCTTTGGGTACTATCCAAAGACACTGTCAAATTACGCTAAATGTTAAGTCTATGTAAGCCCCGAGTGGACTTACTCCAAATTTAAACTATGGTTACCAGATTCATTCACCCATAACAGGATGTAAAAACTCCTTTCAACAGCAGGGTGGAACAAAAGCACACATTCCTTTGCTGGAAGTGGTGGTTAACTCACCTTTTGTTTTTCCTCAACATACTCACCCGATTAGAATTGCCCCAGAGATATAATATTAAATAAATTTATTAAGTCAGCTGACAACTTTAACTCAGTGTCAAGACACAAATCATGGGCTTTTATCTTCATCATAAGCAAAAAATCATGCATAGCTGCACGTAAGTTGAGGCAACAAATCCTTAATGAAATCCTAGATGCATTGATGTTACTTTATTAACTGTGTGAGACTATTTAGTTTCAGTTCTCTAAGTAAGCAAAAAAGTTTAAGTAGCCTAAGAATTAGATATGGTTTATAATAACTAAATAGATCCCATGTTAGATCCTAAGGATTTGATTTGCCTTTACAAGATTAAACTTTAGGCATCTCTTCCACTAAGGAGACTGGAGATCATTCCTCCATCCCTGTGGCTTGTAATCGTTGTAGTGGAACACTTAAATCAGTAAAGGTGACGTGTAACATGTAATTGACTTTACTACAGGATAGCACCTAAAATGGAGGGGGAATGGGCACGTGTGGAGATTCAATGAGATTTCTGGACCTCACAGTAATACAGTATCAAATGAAAATCAGTTATTTAGAGGCCAAGTTTCCTATTTCAGTTCTAAGCCTCTAGAAAACAGAATCAGCAGGACTATTTCTAGAATTCTCTGTCTAGTAGATAGTCTCAAAATAAGCTGCATAGGAACATTCTAATGACAGTGAATTTTCCATCACCACTCTACTTTCTATCCATGAGCCTTACCTTCTTTGTTGAGTATCTCTCAAGACAGGATTAACACTTGCATATTTTTACACTGAGAATACAGTATATAGTCCAGAAATCACTTTTCACACTTGCAAACTGCCAGGAAGTAATGAGGCCCAGCTTTAATATTGGCATTTTCCAAGAGCTAAAAATGTTGTGGATTTTGTTATTGTTTCTAATCATCTGGTTATCAAGAGCGAGACCAAAGAGGTGCTTAAACATTTAGGCTCTAAATAATAGCAATTTTCTCAACTATGCACTGAATTAATGCTTCTTGTACAAAATACACAAGACATTCTGTACCTCCAGTAAAGTTACAGTTCAGGAAGATCAGTAAAAGGTGTTATAACTGATTCATGCTAAACATGAAAGCATCTGGATTTGTAAATTTAGTTATGAGGAAAACACTTACAGATACAGCAAAAGACATGACAAATTTAAACATCTTACCTGCAAATTCAACACTTTTCTATTAGAAAGACAGATACACAAAAACTTATTGTAATCAACATATTTATCTCCAAATTCTGAGGTAACAGACTGGAAGTAAATTCAGACTCTCTCTCCTCTCTCTGAGCTATACCGTGACGGGGGGAAGTCAGTGGCCCAAGTTGTCCAGAGAAGTTATGGATGCCCCATCCCTGAATGGGATCCCCACCCCTGTTCAAGGCCAGGCTGGATGAGGCTTTCAGCAACTTGGTCTAGGGGGATCTGATGCCAACACCCTCCTGACAAGGCCACCCCAGCTCCTGCTCTCAGCCACCCCCACACCCAACTGGCCACATCTTCCCCTCCAAAGGCGCCTGTGCCTGTAAATGTAACACCCAGTGTATCTCAGCTCTCACCAGGCCATTGTGCATTTACATAAACAGGACAGTGACACACAGACACAAAAGGTTTTGTGCATTTTCTCTGACTTCACCTAAAATTTTTGTAGGTCTGGATCCAGGATATTTACTACAGCAACTGAGGCATGCTCCAAGTTCAATGGAAGGCAGCAAGACTCTGGTATTGACTTGGACAGAGTGAGCTTTTATCCCAACTCTGGGGTCAGTGCAACATGGAAACTTGATGCTTCCCACAGAGTAACTCAAACTAAGCCTGTATTTTATACATCTATCCAATCCAAAATATACTAAAACATGCTTTAGTGATTGCCATAAATTTCTAACATTTAGAAAATTTTGAGGATTTTCAGAGAAGAAAACTTATCCCTGGTACACTATTCCGGTACTCCTGGGATGAATTTGCTGCAAATCTGTTTCCTTCAAAGATGAAAAGCAACTTCTCAACCAATTTACATTTCAACAGCATCCTCTACACACCAGGCCACAACACAAGTTCTAAAGATGCTGTTTAATATGCATCTGTGTGCAAGAGCTCAGATGACCATATTAAAAACTGAGTTCTTAGCTAGCTAGAGATCTTCTACGGACTCACAGTGCTGGGTGTCAAACAGAGTAGGTGCCAGGCGGATGACATTGTGAACAGCAGACTGAAGAGAAGTGGGAGGTGACAGAATAGGATCCACTATTATGTCTAAATCAGAAACCTTCCAGGTGTCTGGAGATTTTTTCACACACCCACAGTCTGTCTCTACCGGACGCACCAAGGCAGATCCAGTTACACAGAAAAAGAAAGAAAAAAAAAGTGGTGGAAAAATTATAACAATGACAATGGAGAACATTAGAACAGGAACACTCAGATAATGAGAAATAAAAGCATGACAGTTGAAATAAATTCTCAATTTCTTTTCTTCCTGGGAGTATATATGCTTCTCCTTACATAAATCTACTTTACAGAACTTCATTCAAGTACCTTCAAAATAATAAATACAAAGTCAGTCCTAAGGCAGAATAATTACTTTTATAATATTGAAAGTCCCAAGGTAGGTCTAGAAGTGGGTATATGTATTTTGGGAGATTGATATTACAAAACTGTGGGTTATAGTTGGTGAACTTAGAAGTTAGGAACTGTTCTTTTCCATATGTTGAAGAAGGATCCATGAATCTGAAAACAAAATCTGTTGTAAATCTGTACCTTCATCCCACAATTAAGTCATTCTATATTCTTGAGACTTTTCCATAAAACCACAGTGATGGAGTTTGTACAGATTTTGAATACTTTTAGCTGATAAAGGTATTGCTAAATCACTACCATCAATGGGAAAGACTGGAGTCTTTTTTTTAAGTTCTGTTTGGCCAGTGTTACCTTCTGACCTTGGGGTTTGTGAGGGCAGGGGGGCATTCTTTCCTACAGAGAGATTCAGATTGTCTTCTCTCCATCTCTTCCTCCCCATCTGGAAAGCATGATGCAAATTTTGCTGGAATATTCAGTTTTAAGTAATTGATTGTATGTGAGTATTGCAGCAGCTTTGGTCTCCTAGTCATTCCTTATCCTCTTTGATCTCTCCTAGGAGACCAGGTAAAGTAAGTCCTGTGGTTAGACCAATGGAATCGTGCATTTTTATTTCCATTATGTATATTTTCCTAGCTTATAATTTCTTAAGAATTCTGATTTTTCTAAGGTATGAGCAGACAGGTGAGATTTGAATGTCAATTTAGAATTGAGAATTTAAGGCACAAATATGACCTGCTTCCTCCAGTCTCCAACACAAATAATAATACTATTTTATACTGTAGATAGAATTATAAATGATGGGAGACATGGGAGCCAATTTCTGACACAAAGTTCTCGGAAGTTTTGGAGGGGCAGCTTCTTCACGAAATAGGGCAGAAACAAGTAAACAGCATCAATGTTATGGTTATTCCATTTCAGAAATGCTTCAAGGACCACAAATTCCCACATCTCAGATGGAGCAAAAACCTCCCATAGTTTTATTCTATTTTCCTATTTAGTCTCCTTCTGAGAAGTATTATTATTATTATTATTAACTCACTAGCTTTGTTTTACTTGACAAAAAGCAACATACTGTAAATAGTTATTTATAATACAGTTTTCCACAAAGTTCATTTCATTATTATATTCAAACACACAAACTAATTGAAAAAGCTATTAAAGACACAACATAGAATCTGTGAAGAAAACATGCTCCTTTTAGGGATGTACCAGTAATTTTTGAAAAAAACCCCATTTCCTAAGAAAAATTCATGGAAAGAAGCAAAAATGCCACAGATCAAACGACTGATGTCCAATTCACAGAACAGTATTAACACATCTGAAACTTGCCTCCTCCCCTACACCAATTATGCCAACACTGGGTCTCCTAAGATTACTCCTTTTCTTTATTGCCCCTTTTCAAACCATATGTACTAATAAACATCTCACAAATACTTACCAGATTTTGATCTTCCATGTGTTGAATTAGGAGCAATGGTGAGAGACTGTGGCTTAACTGGATCTACTGGTACAGCATAAGTGCCAGCACTTGGAACTTGGATGTAAGGTCCTACTGCTGCCACCCTTCCTGAGGCACTCAGGGATGACTGGGGCGATGAAGTTCCATTAATACGATTCAACTGAAAACGATCAGACAAATTGAAATGTGAATGTCCATTTCATCTAGACTTTACCCATGAACAGGGCGGTCTAAACTTAATTATCTAGAATCATGCACTGTAGCTAGGACACCTTAATAATTAAGTTATCATACTCTATGCTTCTACAAAAAGAGAAAAAAAAGGTAGTAGAAAGCACAAATTTTATTCCTTAAAATCAACCCCTCAAAAATAAAATTTCTTAGTCACAGCACATACATCTCCTGTAGATGCCTTTATCTCTAATGCCTCTTTCACTGTGCCTTTCTCAAACAGTCTAAAATGAGTTCTTAAATGATCAAAAATGTGTGGAGTTTTTCTAAAGCAATACCTCCAGCCAGTAATACATATGGAAATCCAGAAGTAATCTCTTAAAATCTTTTTGAAGCTCCAGACAACTATTAAGCCTAACTTTATCAAACTGTTGATATTTTCATCCATTTTCCATACTGAAAGATAAGTATTTTATAAAACCCAATTTTTTAATGCATTCATGCTTTTAAGCACGTAGCACATGGTTAAACTTTCCTTCCTAGAAATAGAAACTTTTCTGATTTCTAGTACAGTATTGTCTGTATTTGTGCCATAAAGAAAGATAAAAGGAAACATATTCTGTCTTACGATTTCTGGATATCTATGAGAAACCTTAAAACTATTTTAAGAGACCTGCTACTTTTATAGTATTACTTGAGTGGGAAAAAGTGAGATTCTATGTAGTTTTTACAGGCCCTTGATAAACTGAAGTGTGGCCCTTTTAACAGTTTATCTTACAGGAATGTTTTCTTTTTGACGTGCCTCAACTTTTTTCTTGTACAGTCGTTCGCGCAGCTCGTTGATTCGCTTGTCCATCATGGCCACCTCCATATTGCGTTTGTTCAGGAGTTCTTTCTGCTGCTGGAGCTTGGAGTTCTGCTCCTGGTTAAGCCTGTTACGGATCTTCAAAAACAAAACAAATAAAAAAAAACCCCACTTGTTAAGACACTTCTAATTTTGTCTCTTGGCAAGTTGTTTTTTAATGCAGTGTTAAAAAAATCCCAAAGGAATTTGGATCAACAACTTGTTCTGTCTTTAATTTACGCTTCCACACATCCTGTCAAGAAAACAGTGAAAAAATATCCAAAAAGAACTAGTGGATGCCTATTAAATACATACAGACTGCACCCCATTTATAGAAAATGGACTGAGGAATTAGGCAGAAAGACATTTCAGAAAATTCTACTGTGAAGAACGAAATCACAGAAAGTGTTTGTTTGAAGTTAGGCTTACCCAAGACAGTTTGTCTATCACAAAAACTAAGCGATACAAAACTTGTAACAGAAATTATGCTATTGATTCCGTTTCCAGTTCCACATTAGACTTGGTGATGTCTGGAAGGGGGGGTGAACTGAACTGCTAGTGCAGGGACTGGGCACAGATTTTCCTCTCTGCATGGGGATTAAACTGAAACCTTCACAGCAGTTTTCCAGCAGATTAAGAGTTTATGGTTTAAATCAACCGTGACACTCTTTATAATTATTTCTCTTGCTCTGCCATTGCCATTTTTTCACACCTTCAATAACTCAGACATTGTCTCAGTGTTCCGATTTTCATGGTAATGTGACAAGAAAAAAACACCTGAGGCAAATTTAAGTCTTGATAAACACATATGGGATTGTTGTGAAGCACAAGAGAGAAATCTTCATCTATTGAGCATCTTTGCACTTAGAAATACTCAAAGGCAGATACGCCTTGTATAAATGGGGAAGGGGAAAAGAGGAAAAAAGGACAATTATTCCTAATGGATGAATACAGGATTGATTACTTTCTATGCTGTATCTGCTCATCTAAATAAATGAGACTATTTTTGAAATTTAAATTAATTTTAAAATATTAACTATATCAGAGCTGTTACCTTGATCACAATAAAGCACATGAGTAAATTTAAAAAAAAGCCCTCAAAATCCTGATACATTAGCACACACTTTGACAAAATTTCAATGTAAATTGGATACTTAAGTATTCATGTGAGAACTACACTCTAAATAAAACCATCTTCTTGCAGGAGATATAAAATATTGAATCAAGGAACACTGTGTGAATATACTGCAACTATGTTGCACTATCTAGTACAGGGAATCTAGTGCAGCTTACATTTTTGATTACTCTATTAAAATGTATTATTTAATTCCTATGTATTTTGTTTATTCCCACCAGATAATATAGCTACATTTTTACAATATACTTTTAAAATTACAGTCATGTCTTCAAGTTAAGATGACATCTAAGTGAGCTTGCTATACCCAGATCAGTGCAAAATATAAAAGTACCAAAATTAGTTTCACAACAATTTTTTGAGAGAGATTAAAACAAATAATAAATTATACAGACTTTCAGTATTAGGGGCTGAGAAATGCCCTTCAAAACACTTGCACACTTTGTATCATTACATGTATAACAAAACAGAATAGTTTTTAAAGCTAATGAAGCTCTTTCTGAAAAAAGGCTGTATGCCAACTACAACCTCACACATTAAGAGCATTCCAACACACTACTTTTATGAGGTGTAACAGAACCAAATTGCCACTCGTAAGAGCAGTAATAAAACTTTTAAGATCTACAGTTGTAAATCAAATAGCATCTCTGTTACTTACCTGTAGCTCTTGATACAACTTTTTTAATTCTACTGCTGCAGGCCCTGTCATCTGTCCATTGTAAGACTGAAACCCATTCAGTTTCCCTTTCCTTAAATCCTCCAGTTGCTGAGTGAGTTGATCCACTTTTAACACTGCAGCCTGCAGCTCCTGCTGCTTTTCCTGGAACATGGCACTTATATGCTCAATTTCAGTTGCTAAAATTAATAAGATAAAAATAACAAAAAACAATAAAGCAGAAGTTGTTAATTTTTTAATTCTACAAGTACTAATAAGCACACCACACCAGCTTTACATCTAAAATACATATGAAATATTTGTATTGCAAATTTGCTAATGGTCATAATATTTCCTAATAGTTAGAGAATAGGCTTATTCTCACTTTATGTTTGACTATGTAAAACTAACAAAAGGTTCTGTTGCACAGAAATTTCATGGAAACACAGAACTTTCATAAAACAAAAAACATTGTACCTGAAAACCTGCTCCAATGCTATACTGACTTACAAAATAGCATTATTTGCTAGTCATGCAGTGCACAGTAAATTAAATAAATTAACAATTTCACATACACAAATTGCCATTCATCATCTTGCTGTAGTCCACTTGTCCTCTCATGGCACGGATTTTTTTCAACTTTGTCTCTTGGGTTTCAACACGTTCTTTAAGTTTTTGAAGCTTTTCACTTTCAGAAACAGACTGCTGCTGGCGACGTTCTTGCTGCTTCAGGTAACGCAAACGTTGTTCCTGACAAAAGGAGGTTTTAAATAAGAGATATCTGTCACCCATTTATTTAAAAAAACCACAACACATCAACTTAGAAAACCCTATCATTTTGACCAGGTTTTCTACTTCCACAAATCAGAAAATGTTGTATTTCGTTGAAATATGCAGCAGTCCTAGAAAAAAACTCTTTAACATCAATTAACAAATCTGTTTTAGAGCAGAGATTCAAGATTCATCGTTTTAGACAAAAAATGCCATATTTACATAGATATGCGAATACAGCCCTAGTCTGAACACTCATTCAAACACATCTGTGATGCTTCCTCTGGCATTTGTTTTCTACCACTATTAACAGTTTTCTTGCTTTTGGCAAAATAAATTTCCAGTGCCATTACCCATCTTCCCCAAGATGACAAAGTATGTCCAACAGACCATTTTAAATAAGATGACCTGCTGTAAGAAAATGTTCCAGTTCTAAATAATAGTTCTTCTGCTGGGCACACTAGGGAAAAGAATCTTTTTTATTATTATTTCCATCAAGAAAGAACTACAGAATCAATAGGTTGACTCCCAGGTACACCAAGCATCAAAGGCATTCTGTATAATACTTCAAACAACATCAACAACAATGTCAAAACCATTAAGACCCCTCCCCATTCTGCAAACATACTTAGGTTCTTCTGTCTCTGAGACTGAGAAATGCAATACAAAAATTTTAAGGATGTGGCATATTCTCACCTCACACCACTATTACTGTACTGGAGTGAATAAGCCACTAAAGATGAGCATGGGGGTTGAGCCTGTTCTACCACAGCTCATGAAGGGGGGCACAAAAGAGAGATAAACAAACCCTAGCAATATTTTTATAAAGACACATGACATAGGTTGTTCTAGCAGTATTTATGCCAAAAGACTGTGCACTGCTCAAGCAAAGATTATTCTCGTAAAATGATGGATTTCTCAAGCCATTTCTTGAGCTTAACTGAAATGACTTAGTGTGTTTTTCTCTACTCGTGAAACTTATGTTTGCATATATTAAAAAAAATTACTCTGGATATAATTATTACCTTAGCAACCAACATTTGCTGTTGATTTTCAATCTGTTGCTGTTGTCGGGCAGCCATATCTTGCAGTTCAGAAAGAGTGAGCTCAACACGTGGGTTCCCAACCTGCAGAACAGAAAATGTTCCATGAATGTGTCCATGTGTATCAGGGCATTCTGAGCAGACAACCTAAATCCCACTCCTCAGAGGAAGGTTAAAGGCTCCTCCCAAATCCTCAGAGAAAGACAAAGGATGGGCACCCGTGAAAGAGTGAGGAACATCAGAACAGAAAGGAGGGACACAGACCATAGTGGCAGAAAAAGCAAAAAGTGGATGGAGATGAGAACACTAAGACACAAAACAGGAAGAGAAAAGAGAGCCCTTATCCTATATTTAACTCCTCTCTGTTCAGATGTCTGGTAGCACTGGCACACAGTCCTGGTAAGGCACACATGATAACATACATGCAAGCAGCAATTTTAGGCAGTAGGGGAATCTGAACCTGCTTCCCTTTCCTAATATTTTCATCATAACTGCCTTAGCAGCTTAAACTGCTGGTTCACGTTGTTTACCTAGCATAGGACAAGACCACATGAGAACCCTTAGATAAAGGGTCACTAAGCTCACATTCAAAGACAGTGAAAATTCTGATATACTGGGGCCATTTAGGGTAAGGATCTGTGAAAAACAGTCTGTACAAGTGAAGAAAGTAAAGCTGATCCCCTTCAGATAAGTAAGTCACTATTAATTTGAAAGAAATGCGAAGTATTAGCAAGGCTTTCTCCCTCCTTTTGCATTTCAAAACTAACACAAGCTACAAAATTAGGATAGAGACATGAATGACAAAACTTCTTCAAAATTCATACTATGTGTGTGACCAAATCTCATGTGTTTTAAAAAATGAACACACTGTTTCAGTACATCCATAATTCTATCAACAAATACGATTTATATTTACACACTAAATTACTTCAACCACTTTTTTGCATGCAATCACAAGAGTGCAATGTATCAAGAAAAATTCCAAAAGCTGACACTTGCTACTCAGAAAACCAAAACTCATAACCTTAGAATTGCAGGGTTTAACCACAAATTCATAATTTCCACAGAAAGAAAACACCAGTAGTTGAAACATTATGCTGCAAAGTTCAGAATAGCCCAACATCTGTTTCAAAGTATTTACCCGTAATTCAGTTAATTTATTAAATCAATGTAAAGGCTGAACTACTGCACTCTAATAATTCAGTAAACAATTGAATTTTTTCACCAAATTACATGACTACACTATCAGTAAACCAAATAAAAACTGCATCACTTGCTACCCCAATACAGTCAATACTGGTGAAAAAGAAAATATAATTAAGTATTTTGGATATATTGATAAATAATACTGTTTCACATGCTTATAAAATGGAATGAGGTTTGAACATTTTACAGACATACAGGAAAAAAACCCACCCCAAACAGAAACAACCCCCAGTGCCCAAAATCGATCACACATCAGATTATGGATCTGATCACACCTGATCCCATAGGAAAACTGATTTAGCTGCTTTGCTTTTCTGGGCCCACTCTACTGATGCCCAGTGATGTACTGCCTGCAGTACTTGTACTTAACTCTCAGAAACAGCTTTTTGACATCACCTTATCTCAGCCAATTTGAATGGCTTTTTTCATATTTCTACATCAAACTCCTACATAGTATGAGTCTCCAACCAATGCACAATACAGAACTGATTCTTTAAGCTTCATTTAGGAAAGGAAACTACTATTTTTTTTAGAGTAACTAAATTATATGTTTTCTACCTGAATTAATAGTTCATGTTGCTGCATATAATTCAAGACAAACACCTCAAGATCAATCATTAAAATGAGCTAGATCTGGATCACTAACTTCTAAAGCTGCTACATCTTGGACACATGATATAGACATGTCAGCTAAAATCTTTATCTAGCTAAAGTTATTGTCCCTGTTTGAACATTTCCCACTGAGTAAGTTATTTCACTGAGAAGTGAAATTACAATGCTTACTGAAAATGACAACTGCAATTCCTCTTACTAGTCAACATTCATGAAAAATTTTTGTAGTAGAGAAGTAGTTAAAAGAGGTGAACTCCACTCAGGATACTAATTTTCTATTTCAACACAGGAAAAAATAGAACTTACTAGTGTGTACTTTTTTTATTAGCATGACTTACAGAGAAGAAAATTTCCCAATATTCTTCCAGGGCAAGTAACTTGTACGCACTTGTGGCCACCAAGAGAGACATTTTATTATTAATTACTGACTGAAAGGCACTAATTGGCTAAGAAAGTAAGGAAGCTTCTCCAAGTGCCATTCACAAACCAAAATGGGCTTACTTGAGAAACAAAACAGAAAACCAGATGCTGCTCCCAAAACACATTCAGGCTCTGCTGACTTCAGCTGGCATGACCAATTGCCAGAAAAAAAAAATAAACTTTTACATCTGCTTCTGCTGGGCTCTGCAGGCAGTTCTTACAAGGGGCTCAGAATGGCATGAAGGCTTCCCTCTGGCTTTCCTCTGGGATCCCTCTGGATCACTGATTTTAAAAGTTAAAAGGCAACTGTGTATGAATTAATAGTATTTTCTCAACACACATATGTGCTTTTTCAGAAACATGCAACTTGCATCAGACTATGCATAGTTTTCCCAATGCTTCCTTTCTTTCTGCTTTAATTACCAGTTGAAGTTAAAAACATTGATAGCTCGCTGTATTTCCAGTAGAAATTTTGAGTATAATACTGTCCAAGAAACACAGATGTTTTATTCTATTAAGTAGTCTTGCTAAAAATATATCCAGACTCAAAAAGTGGTATCTGTATAGGGATTGTGAGCACTTCAAAGTAAAAATACCATTTCACCACATGAAAATTAAAGATTTTCTAAATGGATAATGTAACCTGGAATGCACAATAACAATAAGAAACTGATTTGTAAGAGCACCAGAAACTAACAAAAAAATCCCCAACCCATTCTAATCAAAGAGCTGAGAAGTTTTACTGCTCTAAACAGAAATATTTGGAAGCCTCTCTCATAATGCCTGGCATAAGTACTGTATTATTTTGTATCATGTAAAATATAGAAGATTAATTATAAGATTAATGCAAATATTAGAGTCTCCTTGAAGAAGCTATTAACTACTGTAAAATGTTCCATTTAGAAAGTCTAATGTCTAAAAACCTTTTATAAATGGCAAAACACAAGAACATGGGAAACAGTGATAATTAACCTTTTAAATATAAACACCCTATGAGAAACCTTTTAATGTTCACCTCACTGAATACCAATAAGTATCCCTTTCACTTCAAGAGCGACACTATACTTAGGGGAAAAAAAAAAACCAAAAACAGCTGAGGAAACACAGCATTGAACCTGTAACTTCACTCGCTGTTTTCTCCTTTTCATCCACATGGCAAAAGCAGTAAACAGAGTGAGAAGTCCTCTTCAATATCAAATCAACTATTTTCAGATAGAACGTCGGTGGTTTCAGGTCTGCAAATCAGCACAGCTTCATTTTTGAAACAGCATGAAAACCACTGAATCCTTCTCTTGTCGAAAACCAATTAGTTTAGAGCACTTCATGTTAGTTGAGTTTGCTTGTAATAATCTATATGCAAACACCACCACAGAAAAAAAGTCTGTCTCGGTCCTTCTCCAAAACCTCAGACTATGCCAGGCAAAGACAGCGCTGCGTTTTCAGTTCTTTAATGAGGTTGTTGGTTTCTCAGATTCCTAAGTTTGTGCTGTTCCTACTAGTTACTAATAATTCCATCCACGAAGTCAAGACACTCACCTCTCATAACAAACACAAGCCTATCACATTTAAGGTCCAGACCTCCTCCTTTCTCCTGCAGCAAGGGAACCAGACCTCCTACAGAACTGGCTTCTGAAGGAGGTACTAAAAAGCCACTACAAATACCTACTCCTCCAGATTCCACAGATTCATTTGCTACATAGTGATACATCAAAGCAGACAGTTTTGCTGAATTGTAAATTTCTTTTCTTTGATTCACAGCAGCATTTACACAGGGATGAACTCCTAAATGAAATGCCATAGAGCAAACCCTGCATTATTAAGCACTAAGGAAGTACGATATATGTCTCACACAGGCAAGAATAATTTACACCTATATTTACCTATATTCAATTTCTTAATATTGACTGGGATCTTAAAAGAATTATATTTATGTTATTTAACATGCACTTTAAAAGGGCGTGATGAAAGATAGAATTTGTAATGAACTCGAGTTTCAGCTTCTGACATCACCCTCCTGCTACAAGCTAATATTTTACCATTTGATGATTAATATTTTTGAGACAGGTGAGATGAACAGTACAGTAGTAATTAAACAGTTTGGGAACCAGTTTACAAGCAGCCTCAAAACAAATCATACCTTAGGCATTTAATTAAGGAAACAGACCTCCTTTAATATTTATTTCTACATATTAGTCTTGGCACTCTGAAAATTTATTTTCTTATTCCTCCTTCCTTTCTACGCTGTTTAATATCGCAAACTCCTCAGTCTACATACTTCTGGGCTATTATGAATGGCTTATTCATTGGCAACTCACAATGGTAAATGAAAAATTGCACCTGAACTCAAAATATTTCTTTGACAAGCAGGATGTACTGCAGTCAAGGGATGGAAGCAATAAGGACAAATTCCAGTGGTTTCTTGCCTTTACTCCCAACAGAAAACTCTCTTTTAAGAGGAATCTAATTATGTCAATATTAAAATAAAAACCCCATGAGACCAACCTTTTGAATAGATTATTTTTTAAAACATGATAATTGGGATGTGGTCTGATTTTATGCCTTTTTTTTTTTTTTGCCTCCATGCTTAACCCATGAAGATACTTATTTTTGATAATTTTCTAAATTTGCACTAGTAAAATAGTTACTTTGAAAATAATAATGAAACATATACTAAATCCACATCTGAGACTGTTAAGATTTCAAAAGAGCTTTAATGGAAAAACCAAATATTCAAAAGCTTTACAGGCCACCATAAGGACTGGTGGTCTCATGCTTTGGTTCAGCAACTTTCAGCCACTCAAACACCCAATGTAAAGCATAATAACCAACTAATTGAAAAAGAAAAGCAAAGCAGTACAAGAACTTACTAATCATTTCCTGTATACTATCTGTTTGGATCTTTTTCTAGGTTTGCAAGAACCACCATGTCATTAACTTCCCTTATCTATTTCTTCCCTCTTTTTAGTTCACACCCATCTCCCACACAAATCTTCTGAAGTTCCCTTCCCAATACCCTGCACAAGGAATCAAAGGTTCAAGTAACTCAAGCTTCCTGAAACTGGCCAAGCTCCACCTTCTCCTGTGCATATTCTTGCACACTCAATCTTATATTATGAACTCTCACATATTTTCTAGTCTGCTTCCTATCATTCACCCCCACCATCTCTATCCTTTCTCCCTCTTGTACTTTGTTCCACCACTCTGTTCCTCTCTTGTCACAGTCAGAAATTAATCTGAGGTTAAACCACCAACTGCCAAGGTCAGTGTCACTTAAAATGTGAACAACCAGCACAGGGAGTTTAAAAAGTCTGTGCTGTAGCTTCTAGTGTGGTGCCCAGAAGAGGTGGCTCTGGCTTTGGCCATCAAAATGGAAACCCAGAAAGTTTTTGCTTGTATCACACTACTTTCAACCTTATATTAATTTATTAAAAAGTCAATACAGCACAGCTACTGAAGATAATGCAGCATATATCCCACCTGCAGCCCAGCTCCCACTGTTTATTCTTCACATAGGCTGCCACTCAAACTGTTGTACAGGTAAGGAAGATTTTGGCCAAATGACCTTTATAGCAAAAAAAAAAAAAAGAAAAACAACAAACCCCAAACAACAACCCCAAAGAAACAAAACACCAAAACCAAGAAAAACAACAACCACCAACCAAAACCCCAAAAACCCCACAGAAAACAAAAAACCAAACAACCCAAAACAAAACAAAAAACCCAACCCAAAACCAAACCAAAAGGGCAAGTCCTCCACAACTTCCTCCTTGTGATAGTAAAGGTAACCATAACCTCAAGGAGAGAAAATGTGAAAGAAACATTCTTTACCCAAATGGGGACAACACCAGCATATCAAAGGCTGAGGGGGTGGGGACACAGGCTCATCACCAAACCAAAACCACAGTACTATTAGAGGCAGAAACTGCAAGAGAGAAAAATTCCAAGAAGCAACAACTTTGAGCTCGTCAAGAATTTACATCCCCCATGTGGGCTTCATTAAGGAGATGTACAATTTTGCCATGGCAAAAAGAAAACATCTTCACCACCCTAATAAGAGAGGACAGCAGAGGCAAGAAAGATGCTGCAAGTTTCTCCTGTGAGTGCTTAAAATGGCTACACGGAAATGCAGAGTTAATACTTGGGTTTTACTGCACATAGTGAAAGACTCAGCTTTCCATAATCCACAGCAGTTTTAAGTTGCTCTTACTTCCTAGGGCACAGGAGGGAATACAAAATTTATCTCCAGACTAGGGATTTACCTTTGCAGAGCTGTCAAACCCCAGAAATCTACAGAGCTACACGACAAACAGAACTGGCAGATCTGGAACTAGGTATATGAGCATGTGGGCAAAAAGGGAATGAAGTGTATTACATAAATGAGCATTTCCCCAGAATGAAGCAGAATGACAACTATAAAATGAGAAGTGTTAGGTTGGAGTGCTCCCCAGTCAATGAATTCCAGACTGGGATCAGCATCTGACAATTCTCAGCCTCCCCAAACCAGGGAGCTGTCACCACTGTGAGCCATCCCTGCATTTCCTCCCCTGTGTAGCATTTACAGCAACAAAAGAACAGCAACTCTGGCTGAAGAACTCCAAACTGCCAGAGCAGGAAAGGAACAGCTTGCTTTGCCTGCTGAATCTACCAAAAGACTTCCTAATTCTACAGTGCTAACTTGGACATGAACATTAGAAGCCCAGATGTGTTTCATCTTCGCCTTAACCCTCATTCAATATAATAAAGTTTGGGGGATGCTTTAAAAAGCCCATTGGTAATAAAGCTTTAAGGGTTGCTGGTGAGAATATCCAAGACACACCTTGAGTACTTGTCCTTGGCACAACAGTAGTGATGAAGAAGACAGATGGAAGATATCTGAATTTATTATGTCACTCCTGCAACAGACAGATCTTATATGAAAAGTACGTGGCCTCCTTGTGCTCTCTGAGGTCTATAGGAGGAGATGGAGCATCTGCTGAAGATGAGCAATTCAGACCTCTGTACATTTCTGAAATATATTCACCCTATATATCATCAAATTCAAGGATTTTTGACCACATTTTCCATAAAACCTGATCATAGTGACACACACAACAAACAACTTGAAAATCCTTTGTCTAAACTTGTGTAATGCTATAAAAAGACAAAATAAAGTATCTGTTTTTATTTAATCTAAAATTGAGTTTTTGCTGATCTTGACATGGATGACATTATTTCCAGTTTAGTGGCTCTATCCACAGCTCAGCCTTGCATTTTTTTTAATTGGGTCAGAAACATGCCGATAGCAGAAATCCATTTTAAAGAATCCAATGACAATAGCACGTGCCTTTTTTTAGCTTAATGGAAATGAACAAGCTAATTAAACCCAGAAAAGATACCCAGAATATTGGGAATTAAAGAAAAAAATCTACCTAGTGTGTGCTATCTCATGATAATAAAATAATCCTGCAGTTAACATCACAAACAGAATTGGTTAATTTTACCCCAAAAATGCTATTATAAAATATTACTCTATCATTCAAACACATACACTAACAGTTATGTACAATAAAGTTGCTTCAACTGCATCACAGTTTGTTGAAAAATGTCCCATTATCTATAGTTGATAAAAATCTTAACCTCTCTCAATCTATACTATCTTGTTAGTAATTCCTCCAATTTGCTGATGCTTGTGAGTCACTCTCTAATAAAATGTTTAAAGTCTACTCAGTATAAGCTACAGACTCCAGATTTCCTGTTTTCGCATATTACGTTCTTAGTGAGGCTGCTGTCTATTTCAAGCTGAACAGCTAAGAAAAGGCAGAATTTAACAAAAATGAAAGCAATGTTAGAATAGATTTTCAAAATTAGAATGGATTTAAGCATATACTGAACATCTGCTACATCTGAAATAGACTGCTTATAAATTACTTCTAGGAAAGTAGCATCTGAAACTTGTTTATTTAAAGCACTACTTTCTTCCTTCTCCTTGCAGCCACTTTTAAACAGCCACAGAAATCTTAAGTATGTTTATATTAATTTTAGTGTTGGCTAAAATACCCAGTAGCTGATTTTAATTAAAACATCAACCTCATATTCCTAAAAAAAAAGGCATCTTAAAAGAGATTACGCATTCCTGTTGAAATATCAGTTGTGCACAAAATCTCAGACCTTTTTATAACACCAATCCTTTTACTCATAGTGATTTTGAGTCATAGACAAGTTACAATACACATTGCAAATACACTGTCTAGATCCTTTAGAGATGGTCTTGGAATTATATTTTTCTGGGTCTTTTCCAAAAGCAACAGCTTATTCTGAGAGGATTGCTAAGGATGCTTAAGATGCAGTTACCGTTAGTCTGAACAATATGTTTAGCACCATTTCTATGTTTATTCTGCCCTTAACTGTTTCAATATAAAGTTTTTCTGTGATGCTATACTGTTCATATGAGAACAGTATTAACAGAACACTTCCAAAACACAAAAGCACTGAAAATAAGTATCCTGTAACTGAAAGATGTGTTGTGACCTTAGCATACAACTAGTACTTCCCATAAAACCAAACTGTCAAAAGCAAAAGCTGATCATGACATTTTGAAGTGATGAGCTTTTGATAAAGTCTTAAAATGTAAGAAAGATAGCAAATGCGTGTAAGAAAATCTGATAAAGGATTTTAATTCAGAGATAAGGTGTCACAAAACCTGAGCTGGTCTGCATTCCTGTCATGTGACAACTAAACCCACAATCATTTAAATTAAAGTGCAAAAGCTACACAGCACTTAAATAACATGCCCACCAAAGTGCAAAACAAACAAATTTTGAGAAGTAAGTCATTACCTGTTCACTCTTTTCCCATCTAACTGCAAGAGAGCACATCTTTATTTCGCAGCACTGCCCGTCAGCTGTAAATATTTCCGATGCTTCAACACGCTTCAGCTCCATCTTTCTGCTATTTTCTGTCTACACTACTGGTTTAACTGTTGTGAACAAACCAAAACAACAACCCTGCACATCTCACGAGTTCCTGCATGCCTTTTTTGGCTCAGTGCAATCAATAGTAGGTATGATGCCTTTTAATCTTACTCCATTTGGGATACAGGTTTCCCCCAACTCTTTATCGATACGAAAAGCTGTCTCTCTGCATTCATCAGCAATCAGCTAACGGAAAAGGCTAGTGGATTTTGCCAGCAGTAAAAGATCTAATCACGGCAAGATCAAGCCAGCTGTCAACTATAATCAGCTTGATTCATTGCACTTTTCATATTCAATGGAAAATGTTGAGCAATACACAGTTCTTTCACAGTTATCAGGTTAAACTGAAAATGTAATACTACAGACAATTTAGCTTTAAGAATACATGGATGATTTGTTCCTTTGTATTTTTGTAGTATTACAAATGCTGGGCCAAAACTGAATACCAAAGAGATCACGAAAATCACTGATTTTTTTAATGTAGTTTCACTGTTTAAAGCAAAGCATACCACCTGGAACTTAACAAAGAGTTTCTTTATTAACAGAAACTGACTAAGGTAAAAGGCAAACAGTAGAGTCAGAATAGATACCACAATCTTATGCAAATAACCTTTCCAGTGTTTGCTATTTGCTTTTCCCTACATAATTCAGCTTTTTCTTAAATCTCACATACAACAAGATGAACATATGATCCAGCAATAAAGCTAAAGCATGTGTGCAATAGCATAAATCAAGACTGCACAAGCCAGAGAAGACTGGAACGAGCCAAAACCTAGACCTAAGGATTTTTAAATATTAAACATTACAGAAAATACTAAACCCCATTAACAATTTCTAATTTATCTACAAATCAGGATACTGTATGAGATAGAACTCCAAAACATTAAAAGCTGTAATTTACCCTGTCAAACTCACAAATGGCATGCAAGTTCACCGTCTCTTCCTTCTTTCAAGAAAGTAATTCACGCATGATTCAGTGCATTTATACAAGACATCCAGCCAAATGGGTCTCCACAAGAACACTGAAGAACTCTATGTCCAAGCACAATACAGTGACTATTCCAGCTGAATAAAGAACAGGCTTATTTTTAGCAAGCAAGTAAAGGTATGAGCTGTAGAGTAAGATCGTCCACTAGGAATACGAGAAGAAGAACAAGTTTAACTCCCTTGCTGCTAAATTAGCCAGAGGGACTTTCATTTTTCTCGGCTTTGATCCGAGGTAGACTGCAGGGGGAACAAACTTAACAACAATTAGATCTGGAGGCAGCTGCAGAAACAGAGAAATGGAAAGGTTCACTCGCCTGGGAAAAACATGCAGGTGGGAAATAGGTATGCCTGGTGTCCAGGGGCAAGATGGACAGGAAACTAAATGAACAAGTCAGTGAACATAGAAAGGTGTGTCAGAGAAAGGAGGCCACAGCAGCACTGCATGAGAAACACCACAGAGACCATGGAAAAGATGAGAGAAAATACTGATCTGCAAATGACACAGCTACATAAAAGACAGACCTCTAAATGTGGACTGAAAATGAATAGCTGGCCTTGCATGGACCAGTAGAATCTCCCGCTCTGAAGTGAAAGCTGTTCAGAGACAGAGCAAAGTCCAAACTCTCAAACTTTCACATTTAAGCTCGCAGAGCCATGCAGTGAGTTTCATAACCAGTCTCCTATAAAGATCTACAGAAATAAAGGAAAGGACAAGTCCCAATTTCCTTAAAATAATTTGATACTAAAATATTTGGTTTAACTAAAAATGATACTAATGTGACTGCAAAAGGATACAGCTGTGACAAAGGGCATTGAAGTGTACAGTGCAGGTGTAAGGGCTGCACTGCAACACTTCAGAAAAATAACATGTCTTTAAGTAGCCTTTACTTTGAGTTAATGTGTATAATGTTATACATCAGCTGAAACACTCATTCTAAATTGTTCTAACTTTTATATAAGAGCCAAGCAGCTGAGGATCTCTATGTGCAGTGACAACTGGAAGCAATTCTTCACATGCTTCATTTATTTAGAAATCCAGGGAAAAGAGTGAATTGTATTGCTTCATGTCCACAATACAGACGTATGAAAATAAATAACTATTAATAATAAATAGCTAGAGATTAAACAAACATACAGACTTCTCCTCCCATGGATATATGCAACTAGGTATTGCTGTAAAACTGCAAGGCCCTGAGTGAGGAATAGCAAAGCTAGACCTGAAAAAACAGGAACTAGAGGTAGAGATTCAGTAAGGGGTGCAGTTTAGGTATTTTCTCCTCTGCAAAATGGGAACACGTCTGTTAGTTGTTATGAACTAGAAAACCATATTTAGTTCCTGTAACTTGTTGAACAGAACTCTCTTTGATGCCCAGAGGAGCATCAGAACTACAAAATCTGTACACTGGAAATAAGTGTGTGTAAATGTGTAATACAAGTCTGTGTAATGTGACTCTCATATCCACAACCATCTAGAGAGATGTCTGGTATCTAGAGTGACAGAGATTAAAAATTACGTAACTACACAGAGAAGACATGCAGGAAAACAGTCCTTCCACAAAGTTCCAAGAATGCTCCCTTGGTCCCAACTAGTCAAATAATCCTTAGATTCCTCAAACCAAACTAAGTCAGATGTTAGAAGTGAGTCTTGGTCACAAACGAACGCTAACATAATTAAAATTGTAACAGGAAAATAATCACCAAGTAAGTGCAATGAAACTTATGAAATTACTTATAAAATCTAAACATATAGTAACTCTGTCCATTATGGACTGAAATATATTTGAGATTGCACAGGACAAGTCAAAACACAGTTTTTATGACATTCCAAATCCAAGAAAGATGTGATTCCGCCTAAAAGGTTTAAAAAAGGCCTCAGAGGGAGGTATGAGGTTAAGAGCATTTGAATTTCCTACATTTTCACAGAAATTCCTTCTACAGGATCACACAATTATTAGTCTTGTAGAGATGTTACCCCATGTAACTAGCCTTTCCTGAGGTGTGAAAAGACTCAGATTTCTAGTCCAGCAAGAATTCAAAAGCTATTTGTATGCATTAAAATCAGCTTTAGACTGCATTTTTTTTCCTGCTAATTTAATTTTTTCCCTTAAATCCTTTAGTTGGATTAGTTTGGGGTTTTTTTTTGTTTTTTTTTGGTTTTTTTTGAAGAGCAACATACTGCCAGATGCCTGGAAAATGCTCCAGACAGACTTGAAAGAACTCTATCAGCTGGTGGAGAATCCAAACTCTATTAACTCTGACCTAGGAACTGAACTAGGAATTTGATGGTGCAAAAGGCTGCTATAGAGGCAGCAAGGCTCCCATCTCTGACAGATAAGCAATTTTCAGAATCTACACGTTATACAAGGGAACATCTCTGGCAGCAGGAGTAGCAGACAAGTTTTTGTCTCTTTAACAAAAGTAACAGAGAAAGTTGCAGCAGAAAACGGGGAAAACTTGAATCTGATTTAATTACCCTTTTATTAGAAGGTCAGAAGGTTTCAGGAAGCTTACAAGAATATTTCTTCAGAAAAAAAAACAAAACAACTTTTCTGTAAACTGTTAGGATTGTTTGTGCCTAAATTGTTTAAAATCATCCTTCAATGGAATTATTTGCTTTGACTTTGCTATGAGACCCCTGAATCTAAATTTCAAGAGTGACATAGTTTTCCACTCGTTTTAAACAAATTTGATTAAAACACATATTATGTGAATAGCAGCCCCTTCCAAGCACACTGTTAAATGTTATAAACAGAGTGCCTAATACTTACAAGCTTATATTAAATTGAATTTGCAGCTCAGCTTTGAAGAACAACTTCTATCCAGACTAAGCTCTTTATCCTTCAATAGTTCAAATGAGAAACTTCTAGCAAGTACACAAAATGTATTTCTCATCTGAGTTTATTACTTCTGTTAAAAATGTGGCTTGTTTGCCTTTTCCCTCACAATTAGATTTTTTTATATCTTCACCTGTCAGGTTAAGGAAATTTTTATTATTTTGTATGTGCAAGAATACTTGTAAATGCCCCCCAATAAAATGCACATGAGATGTTTAATGCTTTTTTTTCTGGTCACACTCGTATGGATAAAACGGTTAAAACTAATGAACAACATATAATTCTATTCAGGGATTTTGGCCCCACTTGTAAATCTAATCTCTAAGCACAGAATGGGACAAGTCACACCACAGGCACTCAGAAGCAGTGTAACTTTACTGCTGTCATGATGGAATGAAATACAGAGACTGCATCAGAGGGTATCCACCCTCCATCAGCACCCACACACTGAAATTAAATGAGTACGACAAAAAACTGCCTTATGTACACACATGTATGTAGAAGTTTTAACAAATCTGTTAATGGAATTTCCCTAAGAATTCCCTCAGTATAAGAGTCTCCTGATACTAAAACAGTTAGACTACCTGTTATAATTTTTGCTAAAAGCCTGATTTGAGACACTTTAACAGAAATAGTGAGCATGAGTTCGGTTATTTAATCAGCATAACTTTTAACACTCAACTTCATCTACTGGTCACAGCTTCAATATTAAGAAAATTTGCAGGAGTGTCTCTGGTTTGGGATGATGGTCAAGTTTTTCTCCTCTACACAAATTTCCTTTATACTAATGTTAACACCAATTCTGTCATGAGATAAAATGAGGTTCCACTTTGTATTTCTTCGCAAAGGCTTCAGTCAACATCCATTAAGAAAAAGGCTTGATATAATTCTCTCTAAATCAGGGGAGCAATTCTAGAAACAGCAAAAATAAGTTCAAAAAATTGGCACTAGAGACAAACAGATTTTATGCTCCCCAAGTAAATTATTATGTATAAAAATAATTTATATTTAAATTATATTATTATTTATGTATAAGCAACTATATCAAATGAGTATTTCTTCATATACAGGCTGTTTTCATTATGCTAATCGACTTTTATTCAGTCTAATATATTTGACTTCTGTCATGTTCCTGTACCACACCCTTTCTTCCCGCCTGAGCTACATCTGTTTTCCTGTTTTCTCATCTCTAAGAAACTTCTGGGTTACCTGATTACCTTTTCATCTGGACAACTCTCATGATCCAGTCAAGGCTCCTTCTAGGAGAGCAGCATCTGATCCACATCTACTGAGGGCCGGCAGCCCAACCCGGATGGGGCTCCCCAGTCCCTCTCCTGTCTGCCACTGACCCCCAGTGGTTTCACCTATATTTGCTCTGCCTCACAGTTCACAGACTGCTGCTGCTACTGTGGAATGATGCTTGGATCATGCTAGGATATTTGGAAGAAAACAAGAGCCAGCATTTGGATGACCACTGTTTCACAGCTACCAATCACAGAATCAAAGAATGATTTAGGTAGAAAGGAGCCTCTAGAAGTCAGTTGGCTCAATAAGCCCTGATGGGAGCAGTTCAGACTGCTCAGGACTTTATTCAGCTAGATCAAAATTCCACAGACTCTGAACAGTCTGTTCCAATGTCTGTTACTCTCAACGATAAAACATTTTTCCCCTTATTTATTTAGAATTCCCCTGTTACAACTTGTGTTCAGATCCAATTGGCTCAGTTACACAAACTGAAGGAGGAGGAAGAGGCAGCTGTTCTCGGTGAAGAGAATCCCTCCTGAGACACTGTCCAATCTCCCTGGCAAAAGGAAATGTTTAGTTATGTAAGTGTGATCTTCACGTAGCCGTACCTTTGTGTACTGGCAGAAAGAGATCAAGTCCTGACTACGGCATAATTCCACTTTCCAGAAAGAAAGTTGTAAACAAAAAAGCAAGCCCCAAAAGGTCATCTCTGGAATAAGAGCACTTAATTCACAAAACCTCACAGAGTTTTTCCTTTAGACTTTGTTATGCAGAATGCAAAGCTCCCAGATGAATACTTACAGGTAGTATTCTTTTTACAACAACCATGTTTCACTGCTGGAAGAGACTTAGCCTATTCTATTTTTAACTTGAAAGATAATCTAATGAAATTTAAGCATTTACATAATGTGATTTTAAGCTAACCATTATTTAAATAATTGCTGATCAAGCACATATAGTTTCAAAGAAAAACAACAACAAAAATCTTACTGCAGATGACAAAATGCCAATTAATAGAATCATCTAAATTTAACTGGATAGATTGCCCATTTTTTTTTCTTTTCCAAGACTACTGGTTCAATCAATAAAACTAACATTAACCTTAAAGTTTTCTATGCATGTCACACTTGCAGCTATAACCCAATATGAAGCAAAAAATCAACTATTTCATCCTTAAAGCAGTACACGTAATAAAAATGTACCTGAATGCAGAGTGTTTGGTAAGATCTGAGCTGTCTTCAACGTTCCATTGGTTTGTGTTGATTTTAGGGCCAGTCTAACATTCAGCATGCCAGCAACAATGAATAAGCCTAATGCATTACGTAAGTGTAAGCTGATTAAATCCTTGATCCTGAAGCCACCTCTTTTCCCCTCCTCCCCCTCTGATTTAAAAGTTAGCACAATTGAAAATCTTAGTTTTAAACACTTCCAAAACCTAATTTGTACTATTTTTAGCATAAAGCCCACTACAATTTTACATTACTATAATGCCCTCAAGGTTTTAGTCTTCTGTTTTCGTAAACTGGGTATTTCATACACTTTATTTCCTAAACCTGGTAAAACTCCTTTTTAAGGTGATCAGTTCCCCAACAAATTTAAATTTTGTGGCCAACTTTTGGGATTAAAAAAAACCAAACAAACAAAAATAAGTGTCCTGAATAGAATGAAGATAGAAGTGTTTTATTCAAGTTATCAAGTCTGAGCTTTACTCATAAAAACTCACAGCAAATTTAATTCAATACAGAGCCATGCTATCATAAAGCTTGGCCCTGCCAGGAAGTGAGACTGTAAGGTATTCTTCACGTGTCAGTCCTAATTTCCAAGTATACTGTATCTCAAATGTAGTATCTGAGCTACAACCCACATGGAGGAATAGATCAGGGGAGGTCACGAAAGGGTTATGTTCCCCCAGCACTTTACAGCACCATGATCTCACTACATTGTCAATATGACAATGGCAGCAGGATAAACGGATCCATGCAGCAGAGGATACCAGCCAGTGTTCTCTACAGAAAAAGAACGTAGAAAGCAATACATGATTAACTGCTTTGAATAGGGAAAAAAATTCCTTCCCCTAGGTCCACATGCCATACAGAAAACAAGCTGCAAAGAGCTGCAAACTGACTGAACAACTCTGTTGCTACATGGGAGCGTGCGAGGATTGACTGACACAGACTCTTATGCAGCAAAGCCAGTTTATGACACAATTTACCAGTATTTATTTATAGGTCACTGTGTTTGTACAAAATTTTCCACTTGGACCCCTTTGTTCTGGTCCTTTTTAGAAACACAATCTTCTGATTATTTCTTTTACACTAATAATGTCTTTTGCTAATTTTTTTACCAGCATTTTTTTTACTTGTTGCATCTTCCCTTGTCAGAGCAGCCAGTGTCCGAGGGTAAGAGTGACCAGACATGATGTCTTCACCTGTGCTCTTGCCTTGAGTTTATCTCTCCCTTGGCTTTCACTGTACCAGCACCACAAAGTCTGCAATGTTACCCAGTTCAGCTTCTGTAGCTGTCTGATCTCCAACAGGAGTGTATGTGATCTTAAGATGTTAATTATCAGGCAATATACCAGCACAGAAGTGTTGAATCTGCACAGTTGCTTTTAAGATTCTCAGCTTGAAAAAACTGATTTGTTTGCTTTTAAACTTAAAATATTATTTTATTCTGAGAAAGAACCATATACGCACTTGTAAAGTGACAGTGCTTCATTGAGACAATATAACTGGATTAGTGAGATGAAATGTTTTTATTGAAATTTTAAAATGTTTTAAAATAGCTAACTACAGCTGGAGTGTCTTGGTAAAGGCAGCAGAATGGTCCTGAACAAACAAGGACAGACTATGCTTTGCAGAATCTTCATTAGTATTGAAGATGAGAGAAGAGAGAAGAAAGTAAGGAGAGTTTCAGCTCAGGAGTAGAAGGCTTTTAAGCCATGTTAATTTTGAAAGAGATATACTATGTTTTATGTATAAAAGAGAAAATGTTCAAGCCAGGGATCACAGGTTGCCTATGGCATGTCATTTGTATTTTAAATTAGAAACCTAGTAATATATTAGTTAAAAAAACTCCATGTGTAGAAATTAATCAAGTGCATAAAAACAGTATAAAGTGATGGCTCTGAGGGGTATGCAAGCTCTTCTACCAACATCTGAAAACATCCCAGTTCATAGATACAGCCTCATATTTCAACATATAATAGTATATCATGAATCAGTACCAGTAAGATAAATCAAAGAAATGATATGTGGACAGGCAATATAAGTGAAAAAATAATGTAGCTTGTTTTTACTTCACACAGAATGAAGAAAACACATTAGAACATGAATTAATAAGACTCCATGGATTCTCACATCATGTAATTTCTTTCTAGACAGAAAATTCAGAGTATCTGATGAAAAAGACACATTGTCCCATTCACTTTCTAACAAAATCAAAACAAAACCAAGATCAGTATATTTTTCCCAGGTCCCATTGTAACACACCTGGAAAAGTAATAATTTTTAACACACAAACTATTTGAGTGGTGTTGATCCAAACCTTTAAGATTTATTACATACCCCATTCTCTGTTCGCTTCTCCACAGGTATATTTATGCCATTTCTTTGATTTTGGGCTTGACGTCCACCTAAAAGTAAAGCATCACTCTTAGTGTGAAGTTCAGTTTTCAACACAAATGCATTTCACTCTCCAATCTGTCCTCAAATGTTCTGAGAATTCTGCTCAAGAATTTGTATCAAACTTTTACCTGTGAATTTTTATTCTGCTAGTTCCAACTCCTTCTTACTAAAGTTACTATTTGTAAGCAGTGAATAAAGCAGAAATAAAGCTTTTACTTCACAGAATTCCTCAGTTAAAAGCACAGACATGCAGCTCTATTTTCCTGACTTCTCTTAAGGCAAAGATGTCATGAAGGACAATGTACTCAAGTTTTATAATTTGGGTGCATGAGAAGCAGTAGCTTCAACTGAATACAATATAAATTAATATAGCAGAAGAAGCTTTTCTAATGTCTAACTCGTAAACAACGTTAATCTAGAAATCGATCCATAGCCCAGTGATGAATTAAAAAGCCTTACATGCATGGTTCAGAAGCAATGCTTTCCTTGTACATTTAAATTCTTTGGCTTTAAGTGTATCTTAGATTTCTTAACATACTTAATATTTATATTGCCCAAAGGATAACAGACTGTCTCACAAAGTACCTAATTAATACAGAATTCCCTCACACAGTTTTGGGTCTGCTACTTCAGCATTCAAAAGAAGCAGGAACTGCTTAAAAATAAAAGAAGCCTCAGCTGAAAGCAATAAGGACTCAGCAAAGACTCAAAATCCTGTTGTTAAAAGCAGTCAGATTAGTTGAATGAGTCAGGATAATCTGGGCATGCAAACACACCTCACCAAGACACCTTTCCTGTCCTTCAGACAGTCTGACCGCCATTAAGTCTATAATGTGCAGCCTCAAAACTCTTCTCATAGATTAAGTACAGTCTACACCAGTAAGTTCAGAAAATTAAAACACTTTATTTTTTATTCCAATCCTTTATGAAACCCCACTTCATAGGGTACTGTTTCATATGAACACTTCTCCTACAGAATCCTGCAGACCAGCAATTTTTCAAGATGCAAATTATCCCAACTATTAAACATACCTACATGAAGTACTGAGAAAGCAAAGGCACTGAAACCTCTGCCAGTGATGTCTGTAAAACAGATTCAAGTTTTTAAAGGAGGCAAAGGAGTTTCTTTTGTAACTGAAAGAACCATTCTACCCTCTCAAAATGTAGGGACTTTCAATAAGAAAAAACTACATCAAGTCTCAAATATCCACCAACTTTTTTGGATCCAAATTAAGCAGAATACAAACAGATCTTGCTTGATTATTCAACAGACTGGTAGAAAATATTCTAAAGAAGAGAACTGGAGAACAAGAATAAAGGTGCCCCTGAGGAAGGTTCAAAATGGTTTTGGTACAAGGAAGCTGTATTAAATATAACCACTGAAGTCCACTGAACGAACTGAAAACCAAACTCAGTTCAGAAATCTTTTAAATCTGTTCCAGTAACAACACTAAAGGATAAATGTACTTACTCTGTTCATTGCTTTCAGCTGGTGACTCTTCATGGCGAAGAAAAAATTTCACCTCTTCCCTGCGGGGCCCCCACTTCTGCAGGTGGTCGTACATCATATGATCAAAGGGTATGGGGCGCTCTAGAGGTACAAAACCAAAAAACCCTCATCACAACTCCTTAAAATCAAGCTAAAATCATACAAAACTCTTGTTAACGGTGAGAATGTCCTTTTTGGTAGCAATTCAATCCATCCAATGTATTTTGTCTTACATGAAGTCTAAGAAAGAGGCACCAACTGGATGTATGGTATTAAAAGCTGGCCTGGTACTGTAACACGGCTCACTGCTCCACAGCACTATAGTACCAGCTTGCAAATCCATACCAGGGTTTAAGGAACCTTAATTTAAGAAATAGCAACTTTCTCCCCATAACAACCAAATAGGCAATTTGTTCTGTTATTAAAATGATTCATGCAATTTGAACCTCTGGGTTTCCACACAGACAAAAAGCCTTATTACATTGACATTTCATCTCCTAAGAACTTGAGCAGGTACTCCCACTCTAATACACTTTGCCAGACACTGACCTACAGTATATGTGGAATTACTGGCAACTCTTTGAACAACTATAGAGTAAGTTCCATGCAACAGTCAGTCTCTTTGCTTTTCCCCAGGAAAACATTTGCATAGAGTAATTATCTCTTCTAAACTGATCAAACATATTGTTATTAAGAGGCTGCACACTATATATTTAGTATTTCAAAATGAAAATATGTTTAAGAAGACAAGTTTCTCACTGCTTCCATAATTACAATTGCACTTATTACCAGATGTTTTTATTCAGATAATAAAATCCCCATTTTAAGATATAATACTAGCTAAGGTACCAAAATACATCATCTAACCAGAACAGAATTGTATTATATACTATACTTGGTTGTTAAAAGCAATACTTTTGGCCTCCAAAACCCAAACCACACTATCACCTACTGGGAAAAGCACCACTAAGTTTGTCAGCCATTTCATACTTCACTCATTTGACATGAGAAGACAAAATGATTCAGATAAGAGAATTCTTGGGAAAGGCTTGGGAAAACCAAATCACAAATATACCTTTCTATAATGAAATTTACCTGAATTTATATACATTATGAACTACACAGATGTACATGTCTTGCTAATCTTGGGATACTTAACTGCAATACTTAAAAAAATAATACATTTTAATCAATTGTTTCACAATGCAGTTAATACAATAAACTTTGTCAAAATTTGTCATGTCAAATAGGTATGTGATCAACACCATTTAGTCACAGTTAGATCTAGCTGCTTTCAGTGGGGAAGGGTCATTTAAACCACAAGCTAATCATATTCATCACGTGACTGGTTACTTATCTTTCTTTAAAACAAAAGAAAAAAAAAAACAAAACACAAAAGAAAATAAACCCTGCCTCCCTCAAAACCCAGCCCCCCCAAACCAAAACAACAAGTGCATTTAAAAAATAGATTTTTTGCTTCACTTCTTCCTCACCCAAGTGTTGTCCTAGAAACATTGTCAATAATGTTTAAGCACACAAGAATAAGGTCAGTGGCTTATTACTACTCAGTTCTTGAAAAGGAATTTTAAAAGCATGATTTTCAGGTTTTTCAACTCCCAAAGTAAAGTAAGGTTTTAAGTGCTTTGAAGCATATCCACTAAAATTGCAGCATGAGTCTTCTAAAGATCACTGAATGTAAAAATATTTTAAGTGGTTTAGTTCAGAGACTTGAAGACACAAGATATGAATCTTTAGGAATTTCTCCCAAAAAGAAAAATTGCTAGGCAAAACCAACTATCACAGGTCTGGGCTAATTCTGGAATGGTGAGGAGCAGTTGCAGCTTCACTCCTGGCTGAGCTGGTCTCCCATTAAAAATAAGGCCCTGATCTCAGGAGATAGTCAAAGTAAAGCTGTCATTTACATAATGCACCTTCAATAATTAAGACTAATATTTTTCAGACAACGACAATGGAAAGAAAGGGCAAAGATGTTTTACACTAGTTTAGAAGTGCTTTCACAAAACCAGTTTGGGATATTATCCTAAAGTGGATAGAAAACAGGTTGAAGTAGTTACAGCATCATCAACATCACTGAAGCAAGAAAAAGAAAGATGGAGCAGCACTAATCACTCTGTGCAACCTGGCTACATGAAACAAATTCGGGAAACAAAGAGGAAGAAGAAATGGACATTAACACTTTACACAAGACGTGATGAGAATTGAAATCCTCATTCCTTCCTACAATTTAAATAATTTGAATCTGTAAGAAGTGCAAGAAGAAAGCATAATTTTTTATTTGTACTGTAACAGTCCAAGAGATATTTTCTGAAAATCCCTGTTCTTAAAGAACTAAAATCAAATCAAAACAAAGAGAAACACTACAGTTAAATTTTCCCTGGTTGTTACAGCTTCAGAAATATTTGTCAGTAACTGGTTTCTCAAAATTATTTCAAATTTTAATTTCTTAAAAGTTTAAAATAGGAGAGAGCACCCTGAGAGTGTGAAGAAAATGTTAAATAGGAGAATGGGTGTAGACTAATAATAAAAAGGCTGGATTCCTATATTTTAGCAACATATCAAAAATTATCTAGATAATACCTGCTTTCATGAATAACAAAGCAGAAAATCATGATCAATCCATACATCCATACTTATCTGAAAAAACTGCCTTAGATTTCATGTTGGATCAAGATTCTAAAATATTTTTCTGAAATGAGCTATAATCCTTTTCTTTTAAGTAAAAGTTTTGAGGATGGGCTAGTGTTAAGTATTCCAAAATAAAACACCATGTAAATCTGAAACACAGATACTGCACTAGTGTTTCAAAAAAGACTTGCAAAATTCTTCCAGTGAAGCTACAAATCCACTATTTAAAAGTAAGTTTCAGTCTTCAAAATCTGTTTTTATCCTGACTTCAAGGATCCTGCTATGTGAAATAAACACATTTATGCCTCCTCTACATGAAACCAGAATAAAAGTTATGGATTTTCTCCATAGGGGAGTTTGCTAGTGATATCTGGAATGAGTTTTTCCCTGGTCAGGTTTGCAGAAGTACAGAGTTCTCAGAGTAAGAAACTATTTCTTTCACACTCTCTTGCCTCCTACACTATCACCACACTGAGGAATACCAGCTATGACCAGTTGCTGAAGGGCATTCCAGGTGTAAATGAACTGAATAATTCAGTACTGGGTGGATTTAAAGGTTGAAATCAATTCTCTCTTGAAACATACTACAAGTTCCTGGCATCATACCTGTCTTTGACCCTCCTTACTGACTGCTCTTTGCAATAACAGGGGAATGAGGAAGAACATTCTGGTTTTGTCTCCTGTTGCAACATAAATCCTTGCAAAAAGAAGAAACTTCAAAGTGACAAAGCACAAGGTGGTACAAAGTATACTGATATATCAGGCACAAATGCTACTGACTTCTTCAACTACTACTCATCTCAAGAAATTGGAAAGGAGAGGGAACAAAGAATGAAATACCAAAATCAAAGGTGAATAAATGAAATGCTTAGGCCATGCAGCTCTGAGAAGAATCAGTTTCTTCACTCTAATGCAAACAACATTTAAACTATTTTACAAACCTTGTTAAGCCCTCAACTATTTCTTTGTCACATGAAAGCAAAGAGATAAAAGCTACAGCAATAAATAAACCAATATGTTTTCCAACAGCTAAGCTATTGTAATCTTCCTCTGCACTGTAGAAATCTTACATAATTTTTGGATTTTAGTAACATTTTTCTGGAAGAAAATTGTCTCTCATCCTCTAAAAATAAAATCAAGTGTTTATCATCTACTTGTACATACACATTCAAAACAGGAAGACTATTAAAAGAAAAAGTATTTTGTTAGAGCAATGTTTAGCAAGGCTTTTGGGCATGCAAACTGTTATTTGTACCTGATGATAAGATTACAGTCCACAAGCCCCAATGCTTTGAATTTGAATAGACATGCATTATTCAGCTGGGCTTCCTAAAAGAAGCTGTGGCTACACCTAGAGCAGAGGAGTTAAGGACATTTCACAAGAGGCCAGGTAGACTCTCTTATGGAGGGAGGTGTAATTTGTCATTTGTGCCACATGGAGAGACTGCCAGGAAAACAGACCACTCATGGTGTGTGACTAAATCTAACATGTTTCTTCAGCCCATGATTTGCTGTATTAACTTCTGTTTTGAATTTCACTTTCCAAAATGTCCTCTGAAAGAACACTTGCAGATCTCTTGAGGATAAGGGTGAGAGATCAGAGACAGTGTAATAGAAGGGATAAAATATGCTTCTACACTGGCACAACATGCAGCAGTTTTACTGCAAATTGCCTAACACTTCCCACTCAGAACCATAGTTGAAGGTTTGTTGTTGTAACTGTCACATTTAACTGTTCAGACTCTTGTTTTCTACATCAGATCTCCGCTCCAGGCAAATTATTTTTAAAAACTTCAGTGGAAAGACTTCAATTTAGCTCTCAGAAGAAGCAGAAGGAAAACTTATCATGTACATGCCCACGTCATTCCACTGAGAAGTCTATGTACCCTAGACTTTGGGTCAAGAAGCTGAGGTCACAGATTTTCTAACAGCATCCTACATTTAAGAACAATGAAATAAACGTTTGTGCTGAAAGTCCTGTCAGAGAGCCTTAAAACCAGTGTGCAGGATATCATTTTTGCTGACACTACAGATCTGTTTGAAAGACCCAGAAACATAAGCAAGTGTTTTACTTTTTCTCTCATTCCCTCCAGTATTTTCTATTCTATACTTTCAGTGGAACAGATCTGTACAGTTACCACCTTGGGGATTTAGCAAGTAAAGCTATCTCTGTGAAAGCACCTTCATGTGGGTTTTACAAAAAGCTCAGAGCTAACAACAAGTAGAAGCTCTGGGCAGGTCTCTGCTCCTTCACCTAAGTGTCTGTATGTAGATCTCCACTTCAGAAAACTGGGTGAGCTCCAGTGCTCACAATTAACAGAAAACAACCAGCTGAAATCAGTATCTTCTTGTTCTATTCACAGTAATATTCAAATTTCTACTGACTTTAATGGGATCAAAGAAAGACAATTCTCAGGGTAGATATCCAAAATTTAGTCTTAGTCCCTCCATTGCAACTTCATGGATAAACTCTATTTCCCACTTTATAGAAGCTTGTAGCTGTCAACATCTAACACTTTGAGAAAAAGTATTACACCCACAGATAAAATATTTTCTCAGTCTTAAAAGTTATCATAGAAAACTTGTGCTTCTAAGGTCCAAGGTTTGCAAGGTTTAAGTGTTCCAGGAAGATGCTGTGGATCACTTTTCCAGTTTCCAGTCACCCTTTAAAGCTAGTTGACAACATTCTTTCCTACATTTTTTAGAAGTACACCTTCAAAGCATTGTGAAAACAAAAGAATAAATAGTACCACATATAGAACTTACACTTACACAAGGGATTGGAAAAAACTAGGAATATCTGAGTGTCACTGAAGACTGCAAATCCAGTTTAGAAATCTGTGATGCACTTGGCATCATAGACTCCATAACCTAAATTTCCCATTTAATTAAGTTTTAACCTTCTTCAAGTTCTATCCTTAAAGACAAGATTTCTAACTAAGTGTATACTGAATAAGTGCATAGAATTCCTCCTAACCTTTCCCCTGTTCACTGTTCATAAACTCTGAGTTTCCACCCATGTAGGAAATAACTTCTTCAGGTACCTTTTCCTTTTACAAAGTCTTAAAACAGTCTAGAAAAAGATGAGGCATAGTTTTCCCAGGAGGAAAATATTCTGGACTGCCAATATGCAGAAGTTCCAAAGGCATCTGAAAAATGCCTGTTGTGTCTGTCTGGCAAAACAGGTCCCAACCAAAATAAAACACCTCTATACAGGATTTAAGAATTCAGTATCAAGTTATGATCTCATCAGTCTTTATACAGAACAAACTACATTAGCAGGGGTCAATAACTAAGAGATAAGAATGAGGGACTGGAATGAGATGACCTGTAAGGTCTGTCCAACCCAAACCCTTCCATGGTCCTATTCTATGATTCTGTGAACACATCTGTCATCCCCACCCATCCACCAATTCTACTTACATCCATACATTGATAAACAATAACCTGGAGGTTTGTACTATATGCAACTACAAGAATCCCTTTAAAAACAGAATCTACCATACATGGATTTTGACACATTCCTGAAAAAAACTGCCTGCCTCATTATTCTGTGGAATAATACTTGCAACACAAATAGGATATGGATACTACTACCCACTCCAAGAGAGGCTGTCAAATCTTTGAGACGAAATGTTCACAAATAGGCGAGAGATACTATGTCCCATTCTGGCATAATGCTATGTGCAGAGCATCTGCTCTTCATGATACAGAAAGAAAAAAAATCTATACTCTTTCTTAAATTTCAGCCTGCTAACTGTGAAGAAAAAGGACTGGAAAGAATGCAGGTAGTGATCTGTACCCACTGACTGTAAAAAAATCATGAGATTCCCTATTGTCATTTAAATACCCTCCATCCTATTAGAAACAGAACACTAACAGACCTTACACACACATTTTTATGGAACACTTCATGCTGAGGAAAAAAACAGAAAAGAAAAAAAGAGTCAAGAATTACATGAATCTCTGCAGTTATTTGAATTACCATCCTTTGTGTTGAAGTCTACTAGACTAGAAGAAAAAAAGAGTACAATATGTAATTGAAATAATTAGTATTGAGAAGTCACTCTTTTCTTATAATTGGTGCACATATTAAAATCCATTTCCAGTGAACATTTCACTTACCATTTCCACGCCATACTTCAGCCAGATGGCAGCTTCCTTCTCCAGGCTCTTTGCAGAACTCCACGACATCGCGGCAGGTTGTTTCTGGTGTAATTGGAACTTCTGTCAGAATCTGCTCATTGTTGCTCAGAAACACGGTTAATATCATCTGAAAGAAATAAAAAGAAAAGTAGCTGAATATTGAAAAAAAATAAAAGAGACAAAAATACATTTATGGGTAAAATTTTTTTCCCCTCTGTAAATGGAAATGTATGCCTAGGATTGGTTACCACATTCCAAGGTAGTTTTCAGTCTCCTGTAACTTTGACAAAGATTTAGTCTGTTTTATTCTTTTTTGACAGTACATTAAATTGACAATTTTTTTTATGAAAGCTTGAGTTGAAATGCTTTAGTTCTGTCTGAAAATAAGGTTGGGAAGAAAGGAACAAGTTTCAGCTGTATTATATTCTTGAAATCATAGCATTTAAATGTTGAAAATAAATGCACACTTTGGCAAAGTAAACAGAAGCTTCAGTATGTACTCAAAGACAAGTATTCCTAAAATGCACTAAATGCACTGAAAGATACCTGACCCTAAGCTCCTGCTTAAAATTAAATGAATAATTTTATAGATTCTCTCTGTAACTTAGTTCCCATCTGTACTCAACACTGTTCTGTAAACAGTGGATGGAAAAGAGAGATGAACATCATGTTTTAGAAGGCAGAAATACCGTAACAGTAAGTGTCCCTAAAGAACGTGATAAAATTAGTAACTTTGCCTGCAATGAAAGTTCTCTCAGATCTTTCCCATAAATAAAATGTGGCATCACATACTGAACCTAATAACAGCTCTTCATTAAATGAGCACTCTCTCAGTAAATAAAAGTTGTGCTTCAATTTGCATAGGCAGCTCTTAAAAACATTCATAATACTTTTATCTGTGGGACACATACATGAGCCAGACTGGAGACTGACATTAATAACAGCTAGATACTGAGTGAGAGCAGTCTGTCTACTTTAGAAATAGACACAGGACAAATTCCAAGAAAGCCCAAGCTTCAAGCTCTCAGTCTCGTCAGTCCTCCAGGCTATTTCAGTCCAAGTTTCTACTCTCCCTCATCCTGCCAAGTTTGCATGCTGTGTCCTGAAGTTTTCAAGTACCTACACTTCAACACAAGAAGCAGTCAACCAGAACTGAAAATATATCAGAATTCAACCCTGAATTTTTCCAGCAGCACCATAAAGGAAGCCATGGTAAAAGTTATAATACAAGCTGGAGGAAGCTACAGGATGCAGAAAACAGGTAATAATGAAACTGCCTGTAATCACCTACTGTAATCAGCTCAAAACATTATTGTCCCCCCAACAAAAGATTCACACAGTCTTAATATTCAGTGACTGTGGTTATATAACAAGTAACTGATGATGAATCTACTAGTGGAATTTGACCTCGTATTTAAGAAGAAAGAGTCACATACATGAACGTAAACCAACAGGCTTAGAAGAAACCTTCAGAGGTCATCTAAAGCAGTCTCTTGGCCTCAGGCAGGATAAACTACACCTGCATCGTTCTGCAGAGATGCTTGTCTAACCTGTTCTGAAAAGCCTTTCATGATGGAAATTCCACCACTTCCCTAAGTCATCCAGCCTAGAAATCCAGGAGTTCTGTTGCAAGAGGAAGTTTCTTAAAAGTCTAGCTAAAATTTTCCTTACCACCACTTAAACCCCCTAGTTCTTCTAGCCACAGGGGAAATAGAAAACACGTTTTTTTCCTCTTTTTTTTTTCCCCTCTGTAGTTAAATTTAAAGAATGTGCAATATGTAAGTAAATTAAATAATTTAAATTAAATAACACCAGTTTAACCAAGTTACTAGTGCCAGTATCCCAAACAGTTTCCCCATAGCACTTGATAGCAGTTTCAGAGCAAAACCCAAACTTCTGAAACTTTTTGAAGATACCAAGAGACCCTGATTTACTGCCTCAATCATTTGTGTGGAAGACCTGTTTTCTTGGTATGAAAGGTTATATAGAATGTCTTAAAATCATGTGATTTTACATGGTTTCCAGGTTTGATTTCCTTATTGCTGCAAAAGTAACACTGGCCCAGAAACTTGTTTCGTATCTTCAAGATCATGTATCTGCTTCTGCAGACAGACTGAAAGAGAAAGAAAACCCTTGTAGGTGTGAGTTATTCTATTTATCTCAGTCACTTCTCCATAAATTCCAATCTCAAGCACTACATAAACTTCCAGTCCCCTTGGCAACACCCGGATGAAGTTTGCTGTACCTCAATCACACCACTTGACTCAGCTCAGAGGGCATCAGTATTGTCTTTTGCAAACTGGGTGTCACAGTTTCAGCCCAGGGAAAGGTATCTCACCAATGAGGAAGCAAGGTGCTGCAGCCAACTACAGGCTTAACACTCCTCAAAGAAACTTAAGTAAGGATTTATTTTCAACAGGTTGTTGGAGTAATACTAAAACTGAAACACTGTGGTGCAAAACAAATATCCTGAAACATACACAGGAAGACTCAAAATACTGAACATTATTAATATATGGCAATATTAATTAGATTTTCAAGTCAGTGTCATACCTGTCCCTGTTTGTGCTGGGAATGGGTAAGAATCAGAGGTATTACATAGTGATAAAATACAAATAAGTATTGATGGAGCCTGGAAACTTGCTGCTGAGGAAGGCAAGTGAAGTGTGCACATGAAATACCTGAGTATACTCACTAAAGTAAACCAGTTACATGAAAAAAAACCCATTCTTAGCCAAAGATTAGGACACAAGAGAACTGATAAATTCTTTGATTTCTCACTTTAAATTGATTTCTAAATAGGAGCAGCTGAATAAAACCCATCTTGTAAAACTGTGATCATAACCACTGCAGCATTTCTTTGATCATCTCCCAATTCATAGTTTTTAGTGAACACAATGAATGTCACACAACAGGATCAACACTAACACTCATGAACAAATCACCTCAGGGATTCTAAATCATGTCTTTTTTCCATAATAAACATCAAGCTCTAAACCTTACACTTCTTCCTTCTCACCACACATGTGGGATTACCTGTTACTCCCCTCTCTATGGCTCCTACTACCAAACCAATGGTTTGATTCCAACTTTCACAAATTCTCATTTCTTTTCACTCTGTTATTTGGGTTTTTTTTTAACCTTCATGCAAACTCTAGTGTATCCCACCACATTTCAGGTCTTTGCCTTGCCAAATAAGCTACAGCAAACCTCCCAAGCTGGTTTCAAAACTACTGTCATCTCATTTCTCAGCTGACAGATGACCACCTACTAGGAACTGGAATGAGTACTCTACCCAAATCTTCTCTGTCCAACAGATCCCTGTCTGATACTTGCACACATTCCTCTTATCATGGTCTCTCCCCTTCCCTCTTCAAACCATACTTCCTGTATTATTTAAAAGACACATCATCCCTGCTGTTTTCAAGGAGGTAGAAACAGGGATAAATCTACAAGAACATTTTCCTTGCTTATTATATCACCTCTTTCTACTGTTGAATAATATCACCTACAAAAATTTCAATAGGCATCACTCACACAGATGACAGTTTTATCTATCTAGACCTGATCTCCTGCTAAGGAAACTGAAATGTTGGCAATCCTCAATTGACTCTTTATGAATGCCTAGCTGTCAATTCAATACAAGGCTTTAAGGCAGTCCTTAGCCATGATTTCTCCAATGATTCCCTAGATTTCATTTATCATAACATACAGGTACCCAACCACCCTTAGCTGCAGTATAGACATCTTTGACACAAGCCATTTTCTCAGTCTTCTGACCCAGATCTCTCTACTTTTCCTGTACCATATGTAAAACAGAGAAAGGTGATTTTTCCATAAAGTGGTCCAGCTAATGCACTCAGTTTGCAAACCTGCAAAAAACGTTCTCCAGCTTTTCACTGGTGTGCCTTTTTCCCTCATGACAACTGTCACAACAAAAATCACCCTTTGTGCCTACAGCCTTGACCCAGTTGCCTTTCAGTGTCAATCCTGATAAGCACGATTTTTTTTTCCCCTTTGCTTTAAATGCTTTTTCTTATCACTGTTCACTCTCTATCAAGAAATTTACGTCACGTTGGCCCTTTACACCTGTTTCTACTCTCCATGTGCTTAACATTTACAGGTGGTTTTATGGTTTCTTCTGTGTTGTTCACTGTGGGGTTGTTATCTCCCTGGTCAGCCTTCAGGATTCCAACAGTTCACCATACCTTATGTGCACCCACAAAAGCAACCTCATTATTTTCCTCCGAGATCCTCCTTTGCTGCTCTGGCTAAAAAAACACATCAGACACAAGTCTAAGTCATTAATACACTGGAAAGTGCTGCCAATGAGGTGATAAATATTGTTTTGTCTCCTTACACTTCTGTAACCATCCAGTTCATTGCTTTCTTCATCCCTAACCAAGATTCTAAGAGCTGTGCAACAGAGATGCAATCAACTTGTCTAACACAGCAGAGATCCCACTAGTCACGACTAAACATCTCACACACAACTATACAGAAACAAATAATCTTTCAAATGGGTCTGATGACCTTTCTTCTAAATGAGCTTGGTCCAGCTGTCCTAGAATCCACCTTGACCTCACTACTTGTGTTTTGTTGTTGAAGTTACACTCCCCTGGTACAGTGTGCAATTACTGGACACGGTACTGTATGACTGGGATAAAACTAGACCACCACCCCAAAACCAGCTGATGTAGCATGCTGATTCTTAGTTAAGATATAGTCTAGAAAGCCAAAATTTCAACTGCTGAACACAGTCTTTGCCTCACCATTTTTCTACAATCTTACTGAAAAAAATCCAACCTTTTTTTCATCTTCAGCCAGTGAGTTAAAAAAGTATACAGTTAAGTAAATCCTCTTCAATAATTTTTGTGGAGACAAGAACGGCATCTCTCTCAATTATTACCTCATGCTACCAAGACCTGAAACACTGAAGCTTGAGAAGAAATAAACTGTACACTCACACCTCCACTGCCTTATGCCCAAGCTAATTTACTAAGACAGCTGATAATATTTACTGTAAAAACAACAACAAAGTCCATATCAGTAGGCATTTCCTTATATCCTACTCACACCAAACTGAGGTATTTAAGCTATCAGAAAGGAAGCAGACAAGTACTATTTCAGGACACACTGAAACATGAGAATTGAAAACAGGTTTAAGATTATTTTCTTACAGTAATGTTGATGTATTCTACTACAAAAAAAGGAAGTGAGCTCTGTGGATGAAGATGGCAAACTATTCAGGGGGCTTTTTATTTTCTGTATAACCATTTTTTAACTAAACCCCACGTTTCCAAACAAAACCAAAGTTCCTGGCAAAAACTGAACTGAAGATCATTACATTTCCTGCATGTTATTTTATGTCCATAATTTAAAAAAGAAAGACAAATATAGGAAAGTTTAGAAGCAAGATCACTCCAGCAGAGAACCAAAGGCTCAGAATAAACACCCCTGCATCCCAAGAAAATGAAAACAATGAATTTTTCTTTTTGTGCTATCCATTACTCTTCTTACATAAAATTTAGAATGCCTACATGGTATTAAAGGTACAGTGGAGAACAGAGAATTTTTAAAAAAACTTTTTTCAATTTAAGAATTATCAAACATATGACTGCAATTTAAAAACATACTGGATATTTAATATGGCTAAAGTCACACACTACTGTTTAGTCATATTAGACTCTCCCTTTGCCTCTTTTTGGTCTTTAAACCAGCCTAGAAATTTCACTGCGTAAATGAACAAGAAAAAACCCTTCTCTTCTAGCAGATCACTGAACAGACATTTCAAATATAAGGCTGACGCACAATGAACTTAAAGTACAAAACAATTTCTGACAGAAATGCCAACTTCAATCCTTCTGTTTCACAGGAATTGGAAGGCATTATCTTCTCACCATGCATTTTCCCCAACAAAGAGTTCCAAAACATTCATTCATGATCTTGCAATGCTTTTCCATTTTAGAGCTTTTAGCAGGGCCTTCAACTCCAAGATGAGAACAATCAGGAAAGACAAGACTTGTTCAAAGTGAATCTCTCCAGAAAAGTAGGAGACCCCAGCACCTCCCAAGAATTTTAACAACTTTTGTCCTTGATTTTGCTAACTTGGGAGTCCCAGGAGTCTGCTATATTCAAAGTTCTACTACAATAGAGTTTTAACTGGAAATTCCAAACCCAAATCTTGCTGAAATGTCATAGTCCCACCAATCAAGTATGAACTTTGAGTAACACTAAGGATTTCAGCTACTAGAAAAAATATAGAATGACAGGCAAGCAAAACGTGAAAATGTAAAAAATCATCCCTTTGGTGATCAGATATATTAATCTACACAACTTTGCATGTAGCATAATTAGAAAACGTTACAAGTTATCAATTATCTCATGCAGGTTTGCTTGCCTGGAATTCATGCTATTATATAAAACTTTCATCAGCTACAGCTGTAGAAATTGTAGTTGTACATTTCAAGCATTAAAGCAGAGTTTTAATTTTTGCTGCAGTAGGAACACAGCCCCTTTTTATGATTACAGATTTAATTAGGTAAAACTTTAGGCAATTACATTAAAAAACCCACAGACTATGTAATTATAACCACAGAGCTGTTTGAATTAAAGTCATCTAAAGATTCTTGTTGACTCAAGTCACAAGTATTTCTTTATACTACTGAGATTTCAAAAGAAACAAATCCCAAATAAACGTCTCATGTTATTAAAAACAGTAATAAAATCAGAAAAACAATCAAACAATTTCACTTCCCTGTATTAATAAGAAACACTTAAAATCCATCTAATCAACAAGTTATCCACCAGCATGCTTTTTCTAGTAATTATTTATCTTCACAATGAAGCTGTTATTTTTAAAAATAAATCTGTTGAAGAATTTCTTGCAGCATGCTTATGAGTCTTAATTCAAATTAAAGCATCAGGACATACAGCAAATTTATTATCAATTACTGTGGTTTTCAGCAGAAGATTTATTTCCTCCAACATCTTCTTGCTCCCATTCCCCACACACGGGGTGAGAAATTACTGCAATCAATTTCCACATTTCTAAACAGCTTTCCTCACATCCTACTCACACTCAAGCTATATAAACTTTGAGTTTAGGACAAAATTTAAAGCCCAGTGATGATTTGACTGTATTAGTAAAATTCACAAAGGCAGTGCAACCAACCACCTTCAGTTTGCACAGAATACAAAAATGAGCAAAATTTTCTGCCAAAAATGTAGACTTGTGAAACCAATAGCTTCTGACTACATTTTCAATTTTGAAGCCAACTGCCTCCATATGGCCTGCAAAAGAATCCACAAAACCGGGAGTGAATCTCAGATGCTAAAATTGTGAAGTATTCAGCTACAGGCTACTAACAAACACTAAAACATTAAACTTTACTATTGGTAAACTCAAGCATTCATGAAGTTACTCAAAAATATGAACAAGGTCATATTATTTATGGTCAACACTTTTGATTTTGATAAATCTGAAAATTTCATATTGCCTAAATGTACTTCAATATACTTATCTTGCAAAAGCTTTTTTTTTTTTGCATCAGCTCATCAGCTACTTACATTAACTTGCTATTTTGCAATCACTGGAAAAAAAAAATGATCCATGTTGAGATTCATCTTGAGCATGCTCTGCCCTTGATAACCTACCCACAGAAAGCACAACCAGGAATTTGTCAGACAACAGCCATGCATAAAATTAACTTCTCCTGCTGAAGCACAGGAATAATTTTAATTAAGTATTTAACTCCTCTTATAGAAATGTATAAGTATAGATTTAAAAGAAAATCTTATAAAAATGTAGGGAAATCTTGTTTAAGGCCTACATGTTGTGAAGGCTTAAGGAACTAACAGAACCCCAGAAATGTCCTCTCAGGACTTTGAGGATTGTTGCCTTTGCCCCCTTCACGAGCTGTCATTTGTATTCAACAGGACTCAGGCTATTTCAAAAACCTACATCTACCAGGTGTAGGGGATTTGCTGACGGGAAACTTATGACACTTTCTTTTTTTTTGACAGAAAAAGAGCTCCAGCATCACTGTAGAACTGGAATCTGAAGCCCCTCACTCCTGCAGTGGCAGGTTTCAGTAGTGCAGGGAAATAAGCCAGCCTTTTTGCTAAAGGAAGAAAACAGCAACTATCATCAGCAAGAGAGATCCACAAACTGTTAAATGACAGGTAGGCAGCAGTTAACTGAAAGACTTCCAGAGCTCTAGGAAAACAATACCTAATGAAAACAATAGCAACTAAGAGTTCAATTGTATAAACAACGAAAACAACCCACAGACTACAGGCTGTGAGAAGCAAGATATCAACAGGGCTAAAAAAACAACTGACCTAACAAATGTTAAGTTTCTAGAATCTGCCCAGGACAGAAGAGTGACATAATTTAGACATTATAATCTTATATCAGATTTTAGGCTACATTTTGCTATATAAGAAGTCAGAGTCAATCCATGGGAGTGAACCACTGCCAGATCGCCAGACATTATCTTTAGGGAAGCTGTTTGTTATTTTTAAAAGCACTGAAATGCCTTGTTTTAGATTCAGACAGTTCTGCTAAAATCAAGCTAGAGTTCAGATTTAGATAAAATTTAGAAGGTGGGCAGTAAACTTGTGGCTACAGCAGGGAAAAACTAGTATAGCTTAAAAGGGACACACAAAAAAAACCCCAAAGAGATTGCATTACATATAAAACTGCTATTTTAGAAGAATATCTGTCCAAGTGAAATATTTATCATCATCAGCTAAAGCAACACAGCCTGAAGTTAGACAAATCTATAAAACATGCCTCTTGTGATGTTTCTAGTGGAAAATATAATTTGGCACTTGCTACAGCATGAGTTCAACATCCCTCCACCATATCATCTTTTGGCTTGATTCCTAAATTGCTACATCTGGAGAAACAGCAAGAGATCTTGTTGTTGCTCCTTGATGCAAATAATTCTACCAAAGGCCTGTGAAAACACCGGTTACCACGTAAGAGACTTTGGAGCACAGGGATAATTCCAGGTACACTGACAAGTCCTTGCTGAGCACATTTCAGCATCAGGCAACACAGATTAAAAGTGGAGAGACTTTTATTCTTCCCAAAACAAGGCTCTGAAATTTTGCTTCCTTTCACTGTTTAAAAGACAGTGGGCCATATGCTATCTTTCATGATATTCACAATTATATTATTAAAAGGTGGAAGCTGGAGACTCTGCTTGAAAGACTTTCTGCTCTAATCAGTTGATGCTTACATCATGACACTCAATACGTAAGTTCTCACGTTGCAAATTAGCATTATATGATTTCCTATAGGATTGTTGCAAATGGGTCTTACCATCTATCAAACAAGAGCAGAAGACCAATCATCAAATCAAGCAGCTCTGAAGAGGTCCCAGAGTTTTTTTGATACTTGCTCTCTTCATTAAGGATACCTTTCTTTATCTTCTGGAATGCTTTTCTTCTGTGAATCTTCGAATGACAAACCTCATCTAGTACTACCTGCCTAATTTCAATGAGCTTTATCTAAAGCACCTTGAAACAAACCAATAAAAATCAGCTGTCAAAATTTTGTGCTCATTAATTAAAAAGTAAAAAAAAAATCTAATCTATTTAAGAAACTAGCAAATATCAACTTTCAAAATCCTTTGTTATAGCTGGGCTATGACCTATAAATATGGGAATTCCTTAAATAATGGATTCTTAATAAACTCTCAGAAAACTGCAGCAGTTGCTGCATTTGCAAATGCACAAAACTACTAACTCACAGGAAGTCAGAAGGTTGGAGGACAGCAAGACTCCAGATAAAAACAAGGGGGCACTGGTGCAGTGATCTTTCCAATCACCCATAAACTCCACCAGCTGTACTCAATAAAATATGAACATGATGCTCACAGTTCTATTCTTCACTTCTTCAGGTCAGGGTCCTCCAAACCAATTAGTTCAGAGTTATGTGGGGACCCCCAGTACAAGGTCAGGTGTGGCCTCAGAGCACCCAGGGAAAAAGAGAGAGGAACCACTGTCACACTACAACTGCATCTCATTGTACAACATGACACCCATCACTTAGTTCTAATGTTCAGAGGTCTAAATATTTCATGTCTGACAGAGTAACCAGTATGCCACACCTCAAATGCATCATAAGCTTGCTAAAACAGTCCTAAAGTATAAACTGCCCATTCCACTTCATCAACTGATGAGGTATGAATAACATGTCAAAATTACTCCTAAATATTTTATTCTCCAAATCATTAAGGAAGATGTGGCTGAAGAACAACACAACCGTAGTGCTGTAAAATTCACAGTACACGCAGGTGAACTGGCAATAAATTAAAACCAAAACTAAATTAATTCAAGATGACTCAGCTTCAGAGATCCTTTTATTGCATAATAATCTCAGCTTTCCAGTCAGGGGAAAAAAAAAAAAAAAAAAAGCTGTGTTCACTAAAATGAAAGGTTTAAAAAAAACCCCACCCAAACGAAAAAACCACGCACAAACACAAACACAAAAAAAGCCACTCGCAAACCCAAACCAAAAAGAACCATACACACACAAAACCCCCTGAACCTCAAACTCTACAAAAAAGGACACCCTCTACAAAGACTTGAGAACCAGATGACAGATAAGAAAGGCAAAAAATTCAGTGTTTTATTAGGTGGGGATATGGAGCAAAGTCCCATTTAAGCTTTTTCACGTACTGACATCAGCAACACTGCAATTTACTTGGAAAGGAAGCTCAGTCTGACAACACCAGCAAAGCTGAAGAGCAGAGCTCAGTGTGAGGGTCGGAGTCAATTTTCCTGAAAGAAAGCAATCTTCAAAATCCACATGCAACAGAAGTGTCCCATTGAATTCGTAGCATAGAACTGGATGTTCTCAAATTATTAAAAATATTTTGGCCAAGGTTAAGGACAGGGAGGTGCTGATGTTTCTACAGTCTTGTGTTCGACCTTGTCAACAGCTACAGCAAAGTCATCCAAAATCCACTGAATTCCAGAAAAGCCTGACCTACCTACTGCATTGAAAAATCATCTCATTGAAAAAGCATAGGATACAATGACAGGCATTTGTATTTTTTCTTTTACAAACTTTTCAACAAAATATGAATAAAACACCCCATCAAACAAAAAAATCTAAACCACAAACCAAACCAAACCAACGTGGTATTTTTACTAAAGATCACGCTTTCTGTCAAATAATAAAGGTGATTTGCAGCACCAAACATAATTTTATCATATTACAAACAAGGAACAATTTCTACAAAATCTATAGCAACACAACCCTATGTAGTGTTGCAAATAGAACCAGCACTATTCTTTCTTCTTTATTTTCAGTGGAATGAATGCAGAAAGTACTACCATAGCTTTCTTCCACTAAGCAGGAAGTATTAACAAAATACTGATTGCTTAGTGCATTGGTTTCAGGGAATATCAGCCATTCAATCTTAGATGTAAAGATGTTACCCGACTTAGTGAAAAACAGTAAGTGAAAAGTGAATACATCCTTGGGGATTCAACAGGCAAGCCAGTACAATTTTCCTTCCACAAGAATGGAAGAACTCTTTCCAAAACATTTCTTTAGTCTTAAAGGGGCAAATTTATACATTAAAAGCTATTGGCTTGTACTCAGAAGTCCATTTTGGTTGAATCAAAAACTACTACTACTAATAAATCAAGCTATGCAAGGTAAAACTAAAAATTTCAGGCATTTTATATGCAAAAGAAACTCACATAAGGCAATAATCCCTGATCTTCAATTAAAAATCTCACATACACACACACACACACAAATCCATTTATAAAGATTCACTGTTTGGTTTTACAAAAAGAAATCCAAAATCGCTTAAGATTACAGCAAATAAACAAAACCTTATGATGTCCCACCTTCTTTTTTACAATTCTGTCCTTGGTCCACTGTTTAGAGGTACGTCCAGTTTTTTTCAGTAGCCAAGATTTCCCTTTTGATGTTTTTACAATATTCCGAAGAACCATCCTTAAAATATTCTTCATATAGACAGTTGTAAATAGCAGTGAATATAAAAATATTATGTAAAGCTAAAACCTAATAACGGTTTCTGTGTAAGAGCTACAGGGAAAAACTACTTAAATGGAGTATTTTTGGTCTACTGGCACACGAATTAAGGCAGTAATGACGAGCAGTGATAAGATGTTCTAAAGAAACAAGACAGGCCACAGTTGTGACAGGAACAAGATAGGCCAGATCAAGTTTCACCTAATTAGGCAAGGTTGCAGTAGGGGAGTTCTGCTATCCTCTCATTGTGCAACAGTAGTCTTTGTTGCTATTATAATGATGATAAACAGTAAGTATTTATCTTAAATAAACTTACACGTAAGGATCTGACTGTCTCAAAAGACACAAGTGATTTTCCTGTTGAAGGCGGCAATGACAAAAGTCCTAAGAGCAAACGATCCCAGCAATCATCAAAAGATGTTTCCATGACACATTTTCTTAAATCAAAAAATGTTCTAAATGGAACAATCAGCTTAAAAACAACACCACCATATATTTATGCCTAAAATTACTGTAGCTCAAGCACAACCCCATTCTTGGCAAAGTCTGTCTTCCTGCTGGACATAATTCAAGCAGCAGAGAATATAAACTGTAAACTATGTTTCTAACTGTCTCGTCATGTCAAGGGACAGCAAATGTTTATCATCTTTCCTGTCAACACTACACACGATTGGGCATGGGGAACAGGCAGAGCAATGGCACCAACAGTGCATTTAGCCCTTACTCTACAACTGCAGGAAGAAAGCAAAATTCTCCAGTCTGATCCGTTTCCTCCCTAGAGCAAATGGAGAGAGGAGGGACCCAAGGGTAAAAACAAAACAAAAACAAACCCAAGCAAACCGACCCACGCTAGGAAAGATCAGCAGAACCAGATAATCCATCTCCCTCAGAGCTATGAGCCACACTCTGTGTAGCACCTTACATATAAACTGCAAGAACAGAAAAGTATGGAGCTCTCAACCTCACTTGTGAGCCACAGCATTTTTACTTTACCCTTCCCTGCCAGCAGCTGCAGAGCAGACAAAGCTCATGAGATACTTTAAATAAAGTGCTTTGATATTCAGAATCAGTACTGTCCTCCCATAATGCATTTTGTCACTATCAAAAACATTCTGATCTCATGCAGTATTCTTCCTTCCTGCCCAGCAAACATGTATCATGTCGAGAGATTAATTGAGAATATCACTGGTAGAATGGTGTCAGATGTTTAAAACGCTGCAACTTAAAAAAATTAACCTGTAAGCAACTAAGAACATTTTGAATAAATGAGAAATTCAAGGTTATTTCTTAAAAGGGAAGGGTTGTTTTGCTTTAGGAAGGATGGAAAAAATCTAATCTGGTTGTTCTCCAAAACCAGATTGTATCTTGCTCTGCCAGAAAAACAAACTATCACATGAATAAATATTTGAGAGGAAAAGCTGGGCCTGTTTTAACACATATTATGCCGCTCTTTCAACCATGGTTATGGTCTGAACTCTTCTAAACTGGCCCCCAAACTTATAAAAGCCTTACTTAGGAAGGCAAGACAGACATGCAGACCAGCAGCCTATGGGAAGGTCAAACACTAAAGCCTGTCATATCTACTGGATAACTGGGTTCTTCCAAAAGAATAATAGGAACTAAAATAAACACGTGTCACTGAATTTCCCTTTCATCCTGTCATCCCTCCTGAAATAACTGAAAATATCTGTGTGTAATTTGTTAAATCTGATAAATAATAAAACCAGTACAAACACTGGGTAGCCCCTTATGTTCTATGAAAGTATCATCTCCACAGTGAGTACCTGATCCAGGGCAGGCATTTGGCTGCTTTAGAACTGTTACTGTCAGGTAGGTAAATACAAACCTAGGGTATATGTTGAGAGATAAGAATATCGGCCTCTGGTTACTTAATGCATCAGCCTCAAAATCCTAAACTAAAGAAAGAAGAGGATTTTCCTGACTAAAATTTCAGGAAGTTTTGAATGTTCTAAATGAAGGAGGTAAGATACATGCACTATTTCACTGACTTAAGTTGTTCTCCTACATTAAATGCAAAAAAATCCCATGTAAGATCCAAGAAGTCTGGCCCTGTATGACAAAGCTCATATGTAGCAAAGCTATACACCTGCAGATTATGTAAATCACTCAGCAGGAAAGTAATTGCAGCCTGTGATCCCACTAAAGTACTTTAACATGAAGACACGTGATCTCTGAAAACTACATATAATGACGTAGGAAAAAAGGATATAAAGGCAAATTCAAAAGTCTAATTCTCTAAAATGTATACAACTTTGCATCAAACGTCTACACAAAATGGAAAACTACTGAAAATAAAGCTAGAGATGAAAACTGATAGGTGTGAGCAGCTAAGAATATTTAGAGAAGTAATGAACAAGTAAGAACAAAAGAGAGTTCAGAAGGAATATAACACCATACTGCATGCAGGGTAGCAATAACTTTACATTAAGGCTTATTTGTTTTAATGGCTTTGTTTCACTTTGCCAGCCTATTTTACTCTTTCACTATTGTCACTTCTCTCCTCTTGCCTATATAAGCTATAATATAAATGTTGAATGTGCAAATGTACAATTTATTTAGACATGTTTAACTACAAATATGCATGATGGCACAGAGGCTCTCTAAGCTAAGATTTTCCATATTTGTGGAAAATTAATCTAAACACACACCTTAATATTATGTCCAGATGAAAGTTAACTTCTTACAATTTGCATCCAAGATTTAAAAAACCCAGACACCTAGGGTTTTTTTTTCTATGTATACTCTTTCTGTTTCTATAGTAGGATCAATCAAAAATCCATGGATCATACTGGGAAAAGTAAAACAAGCAAACAGAAAAACAAAACCCCATCAACATTAACAACAAAATCAATAGTTTCACAGATGATTATAAATTAATAACACTTAATGAGACAGGTATCTAGGTTTACATATCACTTCTACTTCAGTAAACTGACAACCAAGTTTATGCATTTCTTAAACCTATTGCACTGAGGTAAAAACAAGATGTTCCATTACATTAACAACTGTACACTCAATAACCTACACAGAGAATGAGTTTTGGGGAGCGTGTTTCCTTTGTGCCACATGAGGCTGGAGTGTATGGAAGGGATTTTACAATCTGCTCTCCAAAAGATGTCAGAAACACAGTGGCACCCCTAAGCCCACAGGAAACCAGACTGTTTATTCCACTAGGACTACAAACACTAATATATAAAAACACATAGATCTACATGAAAACATTCATATTTTTGTTTTCTTTCACATATTTGAACACATCTTGTCTCACAAGAAAACTGCATTACTTAACAAGAAGAATCACTGAAAGATTTGGTACCCACTTTGGGTGGGGGGGAGGAAGACAAATTCAGACACATGAGAGCACTCATCCCTGAGCCCTGGAAGAAAAGAGGCTGTCGAAACTTTCAGTGCTTGAAAATTTTCTAAATCATTGGAGAGATAATAAAAAAAAGCTGACCAAAAGCTCTTTCCTGCTCGGAAAAGATAAGGGCAACTACATGCACACTCATGATCAAGCTTGCTTGTAATTTTGTGTCAAAGCTTCTCAGTTCTTCAGAACTCAGAGAGCAAACTGAGCAGTACTTGGTAGCTTCAGATGGCTGGGGGAAGGGGGCAGCAGCAAACGGGGGTAATTCAGTAATGCCTTGAAGACTCAAATCACAAAGACTTGTCAGGCTGAATGTTATAAAACACCCAGAAACACAAAAATACTATATTAGAAACACTGTACAGTAAATCCTCTGATTTAGTGTCTTTTATGTCCCTTAAAGTGCTTTTTCAGGTTATAATTTTGAACCATAAACACAAAAATTCCTCTATTGAAATATTCTAAAGATTGGTAGACATGAAAGTGGATCCAGATCAAAAGTACTTTATGTTTAGCTAAAAATGAGCAAAACTAAAATACTTGATATATAAATTAAATTATTCTAATGTAAATATTGAATTGGATTTCAAAATCACACTGGGGTAAACAGAACAGTTTATAATTCAGAATTTAAACTGATTTAACCCTCCTTCACCACTTTACCTCCTATCACTTTGACAAAAACAAATACTATTGCTCTCCACCATCTGGGGTGGGGGGAAAGGTAAAAATAAAGTACTGCAGTCAGGAATTTGGCAGGAAGAGAGCACTGCAAACAAGGCTAGAAATTTATTTGTTTGAGTGTAAAACTTGGATATGTATAGCACCTTCCCATATCCAACAAGCCCTTGCTGAAGTGTTGATAAATCACAGTAAAATGACAGCTATACTGTACTGTTAGTACACCAAAAACCAAAAAAACTATTCAGAAAAAGGACTGAAAAGATTTCCAAGTGGCATGGGCTAGAATAGACTCAAATCCATGTGATATGGTTTTAAAATAATTGCATTGATCCTGACATGATTTAGAAGTGTAAAGGAGGTCAACCATCCCAGATCTTTTTTCCACAATCAGAAGTACGTGATTCAGACTTGCAGCTGAAATTGACTGAAACTTAGATGACTTGAGACAATAAAACAATACATTAGGAAATTAAGCATCAGGCATGCTGAGACATTCAGAGCTGCATGCAGAGATGAAGCTGCACACAGAGAAGAATTTTGTAGTTTATTTTTACAAGACGCTGTTTCAAGAACTCAGTCATCTCCCAAAGCATACCCACAGTCCAACTGTTTGGTGCCTGAATTGTAATTAACCCATTCACTAGCCTGAAAAATCATTCAAAATTTCAATTCCAAGAACTTACACTTCAAATACACAGCAGGAAAATCAAACCACTTCTCTATGGATAGATTTGAACAGCAACTTTAACATTAAGAACCTGGTTTGACTACTTTGACATACATATTTGGATAAGTTAGGTATCTAACATACCCATGCAGTATAAAAATTATCTTGTAGGATTTGTAAGCAATGGCTTCATAGGTGCTTTCTCAGATGCCCAAACAAGTTAGTTAAGCTGTCAGTGGGTAACAGTTTCAGTCAAATAACCACTGGTTGAACTGTTTAAACTTGTTAGGGATTCAAGTTTCCTATGCTGTCCATACCATTACATGGTTTCTACTCTGGCTATCACATTATTCTCTCTCTGAAGCACTAACAGCCTGCCAACCATTTTACAGACATCAATTATACCATAACAATGTAAAAGTATCCTCTCCTTATATTTTATCTTTTCAAAGGAAGTGACTGAGATATCAGTAACATTTATTAAAGACATATTATGACAATGTTTGGGATTTAAGTAATTTGAAAACCCCTGTGCCTAGGTCAAATAAATTCAGGACAGATTTTGACCACCACCCTGATTAAAATTTCAGAAAATAGTCAGATAGACTTTGTGAAGCATGTTTGTTTATAAAGTAGTAAACATGGAGGGAGGAGGAGGTAAGAAAAAAAAAATTGAATCATGTTGAAAGTACCATTAGTATGTTGAAATTATCACCTGCAGAGCAGCAGAAAGAATACCACCAACAGGTGCAGCATAGTCTTGAAAGATAAATTAGACAAATTGCATTAGGAAACAGGATTAGAAAAGGATTTTCTCATGCAAAAATGCATTCAAACTATGTCTTCTCAACATAAACTGTACCTGTTACTATAAACTAAGACTTTACCCAGCTTCTTAGAGAAACAAAACAAAACAAAAATTTACACAGGTAAGCCTGTACTAAATGGCTGTGGTAAACCTTGCCAGTCTCAAACCACTCTGTTTCTTTCCCTTTAAACACCAGAGAGAAATGTAGGCAAGACTTTTCTCCACACTTCAATGCAGCTCTGTCTACTTTTTCACCTAATGCAGGAACTCTCAACAATTCCCAGCTATTCACCTTGGTAGGTCTGCACAGGCACATTCTGGATTTAAGGAGAACAAGGCTGACTGGTCTCCCAGTGCCCAACTGGCTCCCAAGAGATTAGAACACAGAGTTAATTCAGATGCTAGTCAATGCACTTTGCTTATGAGCACGGGATTTGGGACTGGAGAGACTCTCCCAGATTAGCCTAGCAGGGACCTTAGAAACTCACTGTTTACTTGTGCTGACTTCAGAGAGCAGGGAAGTTACACTTCTTTGCCACTTTGGACACAGATCTAGATGCTTTTGGTATGAATCCATCTCCCCATCCATATTCATCCACCACCATGGAGTTGTTTCAAGTTACAAGATCCAAACCTAAACTGGTAAAACTGATTACATCCTTCCTGCAATCTACACACTTCTGCCCTTTCTTGTGCTGGTTCCAGTGCTTATCTGACCCTGCACAGAGTCAGTTTCAGTGTGCTCAGCTGGCAGAGAAGTATCCTGGTGGGGAAAAAAAAAAGAAACAATAGAATGAAAAAAAAAAAAGTAAAGGCAAACAACTTCCTGCTGAGTTTGCAAACAGCACAGAAACAGATAAATACCAGAGAGAGCCAATACAAGAGAGGGGGCAGCAGGGATGCAGGACTTCAGCAACCCCTGCAGTTACATCCATTTCACCTACACAAAACTGAAGCCTGTTTCCTCCTCCATTCTCAATTTATAAACAGAAGTTTAATCATGTGAAGACTGAAATCCTTTTGTCAAACTTAGAGATGAAGATACATGGGTTAAATACAGTGTTTGCAACACATGCAAGTTTAGATGAGATTGCTTCCTGCTGAAGTTAGAATTCCTTAAATAAAGTATTTTATAGCTACAGACTCTTCATACATAAATAGAATTCTGCTGCTAAGCAAAGCAGTGAACTGGAAACTAAAACAAAAATCTTAATTGTACTTCCACTACCAAAGAACTAGGCTAGAATACACTATGAATCTAGAGAATAAGGAAATAATGGTCAGAAATCAGAAGGAATGCACTACTGCAAAGTGAGGGGTGGGAAATGATGACAGACTAGCAACTGCCAGTTAAGTTTTATTGGTTTTCCATTCCTTTTTGTGTCCCAAATCTATATTTGTTTCTCAAGATTTTCTCAAAGACCACGTACTTTACCAATATCCCTTACTTTTTCCCATTTCAGAGAAAATGTGAAGTGTTACTGGGTATGCAATAAAGATGTGAAAACTGGTGAAACCATAACTTATCTCTGAAGTAACACTGTTACTGCACTGCAGAGACTTCAGTTTCACCTCACTGCTCTGCTCACCTGTTCAAAATACATTGCCTGGGGTAGAGCTCCACAATAAACTAAACTGAATAAACAAAAATACTTGAAGAGAGAGATTCCACTTGCCCATCCCCTTCTCTGTTATCAATCTTAGCCAGGCAGTCTGCTCCCTCCTGTACTGTCATGGACAAGACAACAATCAATGCAATACATTCATATATATGTGAGTGTATACACAATGTATACACTCACATATACACACACGTGTACACAAATCTCTTCAATGTTCTTTGAATGCAGCTATTTTTACATTTACATGGGTTTACTGAGACAAGCAGTGCAGTCCATTCACAGCCAATGGTGGGAATGAGCAGCAAGGAAGAGGAAGCAGCCTCTTGCAGAGCTGCAGGAAATGGTTAACCCAGCTCATCCCTATTGTGAAACCTCAGCCCCGAAAGGAATTCAGCTGCTCCAACATCCTACTGCACCACAGTGAGAAACCTGCTCTCCAGTACAGCACATGGACTTGCTTCCAAGCATGATCTTAGAAAAGTAACAGGGCAACCTAAAACCCAGGTAAAGGGACTGAAATTTGAAGTTCAAAACATTTTTTGTTCCTCCACTAAGCAGTTCATATTCTTGCTGGTCCTTTGAGCTATTGCAGAATTTCTGCTTTGTCCTCCAGGTACCATTGTTGCCTTTGACACACAAATCTGCTTCTGAAGGATGGTGTCTATTATTGCACAATATAATTCTATTATTGTCTGTCATAAAAAAATTGCTTCCAGAACCTCAAAACATTGAGCACACTCCACTGATAAATTGCCTAACACATTTAAGATTATTACATGCTTTCAAGTTTAATAGATGATAATGGCAGATTTCCCAACTCCCAGAAAAATGTACCAGCCTGAAGTGTTAAAATTCATATCTTAGAATATTTGTTTACTTAAAAATCTTACCACAATTTAAGAACAAACGAGACACTGGATTCAAGGCTGATGGAAAAACTATTCATAAATGCAGAAAGCTTTCAAAGGTATTTTGGACCACCCAATAACATAATTTTTCAATTTAAGAAAAAAAATTTAAAATCTCTCTTTGCTGGGGTCTGATACAAACCCAGGAATGAACCTCCTATATCCCAGGCTAGTAAATTCATTTAAGAGGTTAAGTATTTTGAGCTCTCTTGTGCTAGTAATTAATGTATGGTAATACTAAGCTTTTAATTCAGACAAACACATAAGACTTGTAAATTCCAACAGTGAGTCATGAGGGAAAGGGAGCAAGACGCCTTCCCCCCACTCCCCTAATCAGGCAATATTTTGTTTCCTTCTTCAAACCCCTATTCTCAGCAATGATTTTTTTATTGTTTTTAAAGATGCCTATAGTTTATAAAGATGAAAAAAAAATTAGCTAGCCCCCAGGGACATTTAAAAAGATAATAAACATTAGCACTGATTTTAATATCAAGCATTAGACTTCAAATTCTTTAGAAAAAACCACTGCCTTTTTTCTGTCTATGGGCAACTCTTGGCATAATGGGGGCTGCTCCACAGCTGTATGCATCTAAATATAAATATATGAATAAGCAAGGTTTTTAAAATAATGTATTTCATATGAAACCTGGCTTTGTTAAATAAATCAATCTGGTGGAATGGAATTTTGTTGACAAACAAATAGTTATTTTCTCTGAAGTCTGCAATGGACAACAAACTCATCCACGTTAACATATGAGAGAGCATTCTTTCCCTCAAAATTCTCTTACATTTCAACAAACCCACACATATCTAATAAATATATTTAAATATTCTATTATCAGACTAGCATGTGTGTAGTACTTTTTGTTGACATGGTGAAGCTGATGAACTTATTTTTACCACAGAATAGGCCATATTCTGTCAACCTAAAAAAATAGTGACATGATCCAAAAAACCATGAAATGGCCTTTAAGCTTTGTTGCAATAAATAACTCCATTAATAATGGCTGATAAACATGCAAATTATTCTCTACAGTCAGTTCAGATTTATTCAGCAAAGGATATCAGTATTGCTGAGAACTATACAGTTCTGAATTAATCACAATATATTTTATCTTCATATCAGTGAAAATTGCTCATATTAATATAATTAAAATTCATAATATTGATTTAAGTGTATTAAAGTGACACGTCTTGCCCTACAATGCATAATTATATCAGTAGCAACCTTCCTATGGAAAGAGAACAGGGGACACTGATTTAAGAATATTTTGGTTTTAAATTATAAGCAATCTAATAAACAATGCCCACTTTGGACTTTTTGGGAAATGGTTTAGACCAAGCACAGAACAAGTGTATATTCATTTTAAAACAAACAAAAAAACCACCAAGCACCCAACCAAAGAACACCAACCCCCCCATTTTTCTTAATTCAGCAGCTTAATTGAAAAATAACTCCTGCAGATATCCCATCTTTTCTTTGGATTTTATCAGTCATATTATTCACCCTCCTAGGTCAGGAGCTTACGTACAAATTCTCTAGTCTAACATAAAATATGCATTAGTTCTGTGCATCTTCAGAGAAGACTTGCAGTGTCCCACAAAATTAACTACAAAAAAAAAAAATCAAACCACTAAACACTCTAAACTTTTCACTCTCCCCTCTGTGAGAACAACCTGATCATACACAGGCAGATGTGTCCAGCAACTCCAAACCTCACACAAAGTCCCATAAGGTTCCTCCTGGATGCTTTCAAGAACGTCAATGACTGGCTGCAACCTCACTGATATCCATGAGTTAAAGGCAAAACCAGAAAAGCTCTGCTAGGAGAACATGCAATACCAACTCTTCCTCCTAAAAGATTTGATCCACCACAATTTCTTACACAGTGCCCACCAGCACCTGTCTTGTCACTTGACTGATGGTATATGGACTCTACACAGTTCTTTACTGTGGTGTTACCTCACAAGCTGTGAAAGAATTATACCCAAAATTATGGCAAAAAAAAGCAAAGTGTTACATGTTCCTCCAATGCATCAGTTCTTATTGCATTGTATTTCTTTGTAAGTGGGAAAACTGTGCTCCTCATAAGTGACTTTTTTCTTGTGTGCACCCTTGTGCCCAAGGAAAATGCTAATACTTGACAGAAGAGGTAATTCTGGAACTACCACCCAAGGAAAAAAAGCATCAATTGCATTATTTAAGGAAGAGTTTCTAAACACTCTTTCAAACACAAACTCTAAAGTATCACCAAAAAAAAGCCTTTCTACTGGGGCAAATAGACAAAAATATACATAATTCTTCCTCCAATCAGGTTATAGATTATGTGGCTGAAAAAGGAACTATATCCACAATAATTCTGCAAATAAATATATCTGAGGTTGTTTTAACCCAAAAGATTTCCTCTTTGAAAGGATACCACATAGTTCTAGGTTTGCACACTTTATTCCAAGAAGGCAAGAAACACTAATCTTTATTTTTCAGTGAAAAAATATCCCTCTATTCAAGGCATCCTCATAGGAACACTTAGCAGAGGTGATATTCAGTGTAGCATCATAATCTCATGATACACAAAGTCCTTATCTCTTGAAGGCCATGAAAGGGTTTATGATTGATATGTCTTGTCAGCAAAGCAAAGGGGAAAAAAATCCATGTGAGAAAACTGTAGTCTAAATCATTAATTCTTCTTCAAGCCAAACTGCTCAGGACCAAGAATAGCTATTCTGTATTTTTCAGAACCAGAGTAAGCAATATGAAAAAGGATAATGAATAAAATCCTTGTACGAAAAGGATGATGAAGAACAGAGTGGGAAGTATCCCACTCACAAAAGAAACTGTAATTGATAAAAAACCTTGGAGAAACAACACTGTTCCCCATGTGAGGGGAGAAAAAAAAATCACAACAGACACCAAAGGAGGAAAACAGACTTCAGATACTACTTCACTCTTAAAAATGGTTGTACATATGCCAAAAAAATTACCAATGCAGAAGTAGCCCCAATCAGTTACTTCAAGTGTAATAAATGTGAATCTCAAGAAACTACAAAAGTTTGTTAACATTTGCTTTTAATTTGTCGACGCAAAACTATGGTGATGAACTGCTGTAACAAGTAGGTAAGTTTAGCAGTATTAAAATCTCTCCTCTTGCTATTTCATGCTTTCGCTAATTATATAAAAAAATCTTGAAGCCCAAAATACCCTCAAGGAAAAACCCAACTGATTTAGGGGGAAAAAAGCTTCCATGAATACGAAGTCAAGGGATTCTCTAGGGTAAAAAGTTAAATCACTAACTCTTCCATTCTCAGAAAACAAAGATAAAAGTAAAAAATTAGTAAAAAACCTAAAACTCTTGGGCTGGTTCTACAGCCACATGTTCACATTATTTGGATATTATATGTTGATGAGTCCAGTAAATGGAGTTGGGTTTTTTCATCTTTGTGGTCCAGTTGAGATGAAAAACTGAAAGACTGAAGGCACTGTCACGAGTCCATTTAAATATACATATTAATTTAAATATACATATTCCTGACTGATAGACTGTCCACAACAGCATCTAAAATGTCTTTAGAAAAGTAAAATATTTATTATTTTGGACTTGGACTCAGTAAGCACTAATCTGCAATATTACTACCCCTGTAGCAAGGTAATTTGTTTTATTAAAATTCATCTGTCATTTAAAAATGCTTTGAAGTGCGTTTCAAAAACATAGTAAAAAGTCTGAATCTGCAACCGCCTTCCAATAAACACAAACAACTACCACATTTGAACAAGCAAGAAGGTAACACAAGACACTGGCAGAAACACTCATATAGGTAGAAAGAAACTTTCTAAGAAGTCAATCACTGTACCAAGTTATGACGTTAACCTGAAACCCACACGTGGGTTAGTAATGGGAAACAAATACATTTTTTCTGACTTAGCATGTCATTGGCATGCTGGGTTTTCAATAGGAATTTTATGAATGTAAAGCATAACCAGGCTGAGAAGAAGATGAAGCTGTCACCTTGTTTTTGTTTCTACAAGCAAACATCCATATGTTCATGGCACAAGCCTGTAACTCCGTGAACTTTGTTGCTGGTTTCTAACATTCCCAGTGCACTGCAATTCTCATCAGTATCAATACAGTATTTTGGCACCCAGCAGCTGGAAGTTAAAGTGTACATGATGTTAAAAAGCTTATCACAATACCTGGCTTTTAAACACTACCTGTACTCTTCAATCTGAAATTTTACACCCAGTCTGAGCTATTTATTTCCTCCTCTCAATCACGAAACAAATTTAGAGCAATAAAATCTTGTAAAAAATGTCTTTAATGTTCTCACAGAGAAACATTCTGCTGCAGTGCTTCGGCTGCAAACACTGCAGAGCAACTGTAAATAAAAAGCGAATTTCTACTGGAAATAAAGAAAACATGGGAGATAGACCCTTATATTGGAGTATCTCATAAAGCCACATTTGAGATCAAATAGAGTCTGAAAGAAATCAACAAAAGGAATGTGACTGTTTATTACTCCGTCCCAGAGGATCTTGTCATAAAACGAATAGTCATCAGGAACAACTCTCTTCTGACCGCTGCATCAGCCCACAGCGACAGCGGAGGGAAGCGGGGGGCAGGAAATGGACAGGGATTCTGTCACAGAAGACAATCAAGGTTGTTTGCAGAAAAATGAAAGGGTTTGTCTCCGATAAATAAGCGACGGTTTCACAAAAGCGGTGACAGGAATCGAGGAGGGAGTCAGGCTGACACGGTGCTGCCGCCTGCGCTCGCCTGACCCCGGCAGGAGGGCCGGAGCCGCCTGCCCCGGGACGGTTCAGCCCTTCCCCGCACCCGGGCGGCGTGGGATCGGGCTTCGGGTGTAAAACCCCGAAACAAACAAACAGACACACCCCCCGCACACCCACTCACCCAAACACAGCGCACCCCCCACGCCTCACGGCGGGCCTCGGCTGCCGGCAGCGACCCGGGGGCGACCCCCGCCTCCC
>JANPWX010000286.1:3102905-3121609 GCA_024734555.1 Trochalopteron elliotii | reverse complement strand
TCCTGGTCCAAGGAAACACATCTTGGATAGCGTCACCTTCCTTCCACCGTCCCTTCCTTGTATCTGTCTGATGTACAGAACTCTGCTTAGCAGCAGGAGGGAAAGGTATTTTTGTCCTGATGTCAGACTCATGAGATCTGGTCTCGTGTTTGAAAGTAAGGTTCAGTTTCCTTCATTTTCTAGTCTCTCATTCTGTAGAGTTACAACAGCAAAATGAAAGTTAACAGCTTGGAAGAAGCCAAGCTCATCTAGAAGTCAAAACATCACCATATGTTAGTACTGCAACACATGCAATGTAGACAAATTTCATATTGCTGTGAGTTTTAAATCCTAATCTACAGCATACATGGACCTACCCAGTGCTCCAACTGTTTCTGAAAATGGCTGGTTTCCAGTCTTTGTTACTTTATTTGCAGAGCACCGTGACAGATCTCAGCTAGGAGTGGAAAAAAAATGTTAACTTGGCAAGATTTTGAGGAGCTTAGATAATGTTTGTGTAAGTCTCTGAGGGTAAGTGGTAATAGCATAATATGGCTATATGAGCCTGTATGGTAAGTATATCCTATTCATGTAAGATTCTGTAACAGGTAATTGTGTAAATTTTTTAAATATCTACATGCTTAAGATTTCACTGTGTATCCTTCTCTGTGCATTTGCAGAGTCTGGTGTTAGCTTTGTGACAAGTCAAAGCCTCTACCTGTTTTACTGAAATAGTCCTACAAGGAAAACCTATTAGCATCACAAGATAGTACTTTGCCAGTTTAACGTTATTGTGCAAGTACCAGGTGGAGTACTACGTGCTGGCAATCACACTGATATCATCTTCAGGTTCTTGGAGACTGTGATTCCACCTCACACACAGAGCTTTGGAAATAGGTTAGACTATGGTACTTCAAACCCCATAGAGAACTCCAAGATCTACTCAGATGAGTATTAACCCTGTAACTAGGCTGACTTGAATAAAACAAGGTCTCAAATGCTCAGTCATCTATCTTAAAAAAAAAAGGCAGGGAGTGATTTATCTTCATCAAATTCATCTTGAACTTTAATCAACAAAATAATAGGAGTGAATACAAATTTACTTGTCCTGTTACTACTTACAGTAATTCTAACAAACTAGAAATTCTAAAATTCTAACACTTAGAGACTTGTGCACCTTTTGTCACACTTGTTCTATAAAAATTAGTCTTTCTCAAGTTAATTTTCATTGCCAGCAATTCTTAAACAGGGGTCTATAATTTCTTTTTCAGGTATATTTGAGAGCTGACATTTCCCTGCATTCAGTGAATAATAATAAAAAAATACTGTAAATATTATTCCACTGTTACTTTTTCACTGCGGCAGCAGGAGTGCCTACAAAATGAAAAGTGGGAGAATATGATGTAGACAATTGCTGGGGATGCAGACACTCCTCCATGCAACTCCTCTGTTGGAACAGTGGCCTGTAGTATAAAAGTTTGTCATTGTGTTGCTTTTGGCAGATGAAGGTTCAGCAACCAGACAGACTGGATACTGAAGGCTTGGAGGAAATGTCTTCAAAAGGTAGAGTGTGTACTTTATATGCAAGTCTGCTCCTACTCCTATTTCTGCTTCCCTTGTCTCATCACTTGTCTCAACTCTTCCCATCTCAATTTTTCTAAAGAAATGTGGAAAGAAAAAAAATATTAACCAATATTTACCAAGTATATAATACTTTAAATTCTACCTGCAGCTTGGGAAGTTATTTAAACTTCTTCCACAGAAAAATCTTTTTGCGAACCACTTTCTTAGCAGTCAAGAGACAAAGAAGCCTTTATAAAATTTTCTGATTCCAACTTAAAACCAGAAATCTCTTTACTGTGAACAGACTAATGGTCACTTATAAGAATGTAGATTTTTTTTTCTCCATTGCCTATACATTCCATACCAAATGACTGGTTCAGTTTTGTAGAAATTACAGTGCTTGGCCCAAGGGGCCAGTGATATCTACAACTCAGTTGCCTTTCTTGGATAACTGAGGTTGCATGAAAGCAGTCAGGATTTGGGGAATGCCTAAGAAGATAAGGGAAAAGAATTTGGTTATGGAAGCAGATAAAGCCACAGGTACTAAACTCAAATTATTTGATTCCCAATCCACTTCCTTTGTGAAAGGTGTTCTAATTTTGTTGCTCTCTTTCTAAAGGAAAGGGTTTGTGCTTATTTGCTGGTGTAATTATTAAAACATGTTATACAAATATCTTTTATTCTCCTCTTGGTTTTTAAAAAAACCTCAGCAATTCTATTTAACTTTACAAATTGAAACCACTGTAGCTTAACACACATTTATTCAACTTACAATACATTAAAAAAAAAGAAGAATTAATGCTTATTGGTTATGGTGTGGTGAGTTTGTGAGATGTGCAGAAGTCGTATTTACCTAGAAACTGGACTCGATTTAAATGCATAAACTGTCATTTAGTGTTTTGTTAAAACACTTGGAATTTATGGGTACACAGAGAAAAATAACCAAAACATGGTGGTTTTAACCTGGATTTATTGGAAAAAAGGGTTTTAACTGCTGTTAATAAATTGCCAGGCCTCTTATTTTATCATTATTATTCTTAGGACAAGCAGAGATTCCCACAGATACAGGTGGCAGACTAATGAAATTTTCAGGAGCACTCCTGCTGAAATTCTGAATTGTGTTTTCTAAGTATCTTCTAGTGAGATTTTCAAATGTAGATGTTTTTAAAATTTTAAAAACTAGTATGTCTGAATCTCTCCTACTTCTTTTCTATGCATAGACAAAAGGAGGAAAATGAGCTTTCCTACCTTCTGAGATCCAAGTGTTCTCCAGTTTTGCATTCCCTTGTTAAGATGCTTTTCCAGAGCATAGGAAAATGTTTTCACACTTTGGAGGTGTCACAGGAAAATAATTTTGAATTAATGTAACACTTTTTTCATGTGGTATTATTTTAAATAACAGATAGTGCTATTTATAGCCAGCAGTAGTGTCAGAGGTCAAACATTTAGGGTGGGATCCAACTTCACTAATGTAGGAGTTAGGTGTGTCATTTCAATCAGTCATTGAAGCTGCTTCCAGAGATAAATCAGGCTGGGGAGGGGGAAGAGGCAGTTCTGCAGGTAGTCCATTCATGTCGAGATACTCATCCCGCTATCTGAATCTCGTGGTCTTTGAAGGTGCCTATCTCTGTATTGATTTAGGATGGAGCCTGGATGACTAGCTCTGATTGGGAAGCAGACTCCTGGATGGCTCCAGTTCAGATGGGTTCCCTCACAACTGGCAGAATAAAATCTCTAAAAGTGAGTATGGGTAGGAGCACTGGGGTTTTTTGCATGTATTTAAAGAAAATGACGTCTCTTTGCTAAATGAATAAGTGGATTACTTTATTGCAGAATACAACTCTCCTTTCAAAAATTGTATTTTGTATTTGCTGTAATGCAGGAGGAACTGGCTCTGAGTAGGTAAGCAATTTAAGAAGCTGAGTGACAGAAGTACTTGTAACTTGCCAGGCAGTTCATGGGGTGGCAACAGTGCAGTGCTTTGTAACAGATGATACAAACAAAAAGACTGAATGTTTCATGGGGAGTTTCACAGCAGGAGCCTAAAATCTTTAGTGAAATACAGTGTAAAGTAAGAGTGTATATGTAAAGGAAAGGTATATTTGTTACTGTGGCCTTAAGTAGCCTTTCATTCCAGAATCAGGCTGACTTCCTAAGGCTGCAGCAGTGAAGTGTTCGTACTGAACAATAGTCATATGCTGCCATGCTTGAATTCACATACAGCCAAGGCATTTCAAACCCCACCAAACCTGTTCAGAGATAAATAAACTACAAATAATAACCTAAAGGAAACCCTTTGATGTCTGTTTGGTATACAGTATTTAAGACACGTGAACAGGAGAAAGATACTTCTTCATCACTGCCTTGTAATATTCTCAAGTAATGTATGCTGGACTGGGTGACTCATGATCTGAAGTTTCCATAGCCCAGCACTTGGTGCATCATTCTGAGAAGTGTGACAATTAAAGCACGAGTGAAGCATTATGTGTGTGTAGCAGAGCTGTGTGCACTTCCTGGGATTTGGGTGTCTGATATGTCATGTGTTCCAGCCCTGCTGGTGGATTAGAGGTAATTTCTTTAAACAATAACAGAAATTGTATACTTAATCCAATACATATGACACAAAAGCATGTACTTAGTGGAAAATGCTGTGGTCTCATTGGGAGATGTGTTGCTATCCACTCATAAAATTATTGCATTAAAAGGTATTGGTTTATATTGTAGCTATAGAAGATACAGTCCAGTAAGATGACATGCCATCATCTTTATAGATGGAAAACCTTGTTCTGCTCCCCTGTAATTTATAACAATGAAGCCATTAACCATATGCAAAGAGCTGGAGAAAACAAAAACTTTAATGTCCTGGGAGATGTTCTCTCTGCTTGTACTTTTAGGCTTCACAGCCATTTGGGCTCTCAGGATGTTTCTTTATAAAAATCTCTTTTCTTGAAATTTTCAATATGCCCATGATGAGTGCAAGTATCTGAGATGAGCCAGAAGATGGGTTATTATTTGAAACATTAATTAGGGACAGTCAGTCCTTCACTCTTTACTCCTCCTTTATTTATGTGCTACTGTTTTTTGGGTGTACCACTTGCTTAATGTGAGGGGAAAATGATGAGCCATGTTTTAAGATTGAGTCCAGCTTTTTAATTTGTTACTGTAAGACTAAAATTGTTCTCACTTCTCATATTATCTCCTCCATGACTTAGTTAAGTACTTAAGAGTTACAGTTTCTGTATGAAGGGATTTAAAATACTTTCAGCTAAAAGGCTAATGCAGAATTCTGTGATTCATTTGTTTTTCCCTCATGCTGCAAAAATTTTGGGTTGTTAGTCCTCAAGTTTTCTATTAACCACATCATTCCCTTGTTTTAGATGGCCAACTACTTATTTAATTGAAACCAATCTTGTTTATTTTCTCCTTTCTTCCTGCTGTATCAGATGCAGGTTTGTTTTCATATTAGATTTGTATTACTGCAATATACAAACCCAATAATTCCTAATTTGAAATGTGCATCTCCTACTAGAATTTGTCCTTTTCTTAGTTACCTTTCTTGAGGTAAATAGATCTAGTCAGAACAAACAAGTAATGAAGCTCCTGCTTCCTGCTGTTGAATGTGGTAATGGGTGAACTTGAAGGATTGCAGCTTGGAAGGGGAGACTGGGAAAGTCCTCTGCTCAGTTCTGAAGTCTGGGATATACTGAAAGGTATTTTCTAGCAATTACTGACAAAGTGATGTGCAAAGGAGGCTTAGAGAGGAAAATATGTGTCTGAGCAGAAGAATGATTATGTAGAGTAGGAGAAAAAATTATAAACCAAATTAAATGTGTATTTAAAAAAATCTCTTATCTGTTTATACTTAGTATTTAAACAACTACATTATTAAGACTACACTACTGGAAATAACATTATTTAGCCTTTTTCTGTGTATGTACTTATCACAGATTTTGCAGATTAGAATACACAAGGTAAGTCTCCTCCAAAAATACAGTAGAGAGTATTAAATTTGTTAAATAAAACACCATTGCAGATGTGAAACAGGTTCTGATTTAACATACATCTCTATGGAAAACATTTCTGCCCTCTCTCACATATATATCTATATAGATAGAGATACATATATAGATATGTGTGTATATATAAACACCACCTTAAATTACCACTTTTTGATTACCAAAACTTGTCAGAGCATGGCTGTCCTCTATATAGATATACACAATTTATTGTGAACCTGAGTTTTTCAGTCACACTGTTTTAGTAGTGCATTTTAATAGAAGAACATCTGCACTCAGGTAATCTGACCAGCAGATGTAATCTAACATCTGCAATGATGATTCTTGCATGTTATGAAAATAATGGATTTGTGCCTTATTGATGCTTAAGGTTCATCCCTTCTGTTCCTGTAAATATTCCTTTTCCACGTAAAGCAACAATGTTCTAGTCCAGGGAACATTAATGAGATGAGTTGATTCTGTCTCCAAGTGCCCCGTTTTGTAATCTTCCAGAAATACATTTCTGATTTTTATTTTTTTTACTACTGTGATCCTACAACAAAGTTTACTACAATTCTTAGCTGCATAAACAGTAGAATGTCAACAGTAGGAGCAGATGAATTGTGTAGGGCATTGATGGAACCTTATTGAAAATGATTCAGTGAAAAGCTCTAGAAATAGTGACAGTAGAAAATGTATCACTGGTATGTGTTTAGAATCTATTTTAGGTTGACTTATTCAAAGAAGATACCATAATATGCAGCTGAACCTGAGAATATTTAGAAGGCTGGAAAGGAATGTGTTCATCATGGAGGAGTACACCCAATAATAACCTACTTGCTGGGGGATGATTAGATGCTACTTTAAAGGTTTGTCTACTGCTTATGTCTCAAATTCAGAACCAGTATTTCTATTCTGTAAATGGACAAGCTACAGCACAAGGTACTGGAATCTTTTTTCTATTTCTTCCATTTCTTATGGGAAACTATTTTTTTCTTGCCTTCTGCCTTTCTTCCTTCTAGAAATGTCTGAGTACATATTTAATGTACTAGCCTTAATTTAAAAAGAGGTGGGATAGTTAGCATTAATGAGAATACATAATTTGAAAGCAAAGTAAAAATATTTTTTGTAATATTCCTTTTCGAGTTGCATTACTCCGAAAGAATTACTTAAATCAAAGTATGCTGAACAGTATTATGTCTTGGTGTTTACTTAAACCAAGAGTCAGGTCCTTTGTTAAAATTGGTATGACTCAAATTCTTAGCTTGCTGAAAGAAATGCAGAATTTAAATTTTAGCTAATTATTTTAAAGAAGTGTCTAGAAATCCTAACTGAGACCAGAAGAATTTTCTTTTCAAGCTGTATGCAATATGTGGAATACAACATCAGGAGTATAAGGAGAGAATTGTAATGTCAGGTTTAAGGGAATTTAAACAAGGCCATTTCTCTGCACAACTGCACTAAATTAAGAGGTATACCTGAAGCAGTATCATCAGTAAGGAGTCAATAATAGTGCTGAAAAAAGCATAGCTTGAGACATATATATATATATGTACAAAATAAACAATAGAGTTAACTATGGAAGTGGAAATGCTTTTGGTTAGATCTCCCACAAAAGGGTATCCCTCCCTGTATTCTCGGTCCTCTATCAAATGCCTGTTCACATTCCAGTCCATTTATTCATCCCTCCCTTTTGCTCCCATAACACTCTGCTTCTTTTCAGTTTAGTTGTTGCCATTTTGCTTGTTTACAGAGCATTCCATATGAAATACCTCACAACAATTTCTACTTCATACCTGAAGAATTCCCCCTTAATTGCGGCAGTTCTTAATATTATCAAAAGCATGCTAAACACAACAGGTTAAAACAAGAAATGAAGACTACAACTAATACTGCAGAAAAAAATCTGTGTAGGCAGCAGTCACCACAGATGGGATTCATTCAGTATACAGCTCTTAGTTCTACCACCCACATAATCCCCATTATCATTTTCTACCAAATACACTTCATTAGCTCTGAAGAAATCTCTATTGTCTCTCCCAGCAGATCACTGAAGTACTGTCATGATATGGATATAAAAGTTAAAGGTCATATCAATTAAAAGCCACTCCTTTAGGATCCTTTAGAAGGTCACAATAATTAAACATGGGTTAATTTGATGACAACCAATAATATAATTTGATGAACCAATACCAATTTTATCCTTTATAAGTAAAAGTATTCTTCCTGCTAGTACTGAGCATTAGGAGATCAACATCCAGTGGTTCTCCCTGTTCCCTATTTGTTCATTTGTCCCAATTAATTAAGTGATAATATAATCTCAAGAAAGCAATGTGCTGTCCCAGAGGAAGGAAGCAAGGCTCTGCCTTTGCTGAAGCACAAGCTGTCATTCCTGATTTCTGTACAGGGTGGAGTTGTGCATTCTTTTTACTGCTCCGACTGTTGACGCTGATGACAGCTCTTCCAGGAGAGACAGAGCTTTGATCATGTGCATAGCTGTGGATGAAGAGGAAACTTGCATTGCCTTGTTATGAGGGACACAATGACTTAGGGAACTTGGCTGAGTAGATAATAAGATAAATTCTGGTTTTTCTGCCCTTTTCCTACACCAACTGTTGTGCTATAATCTAGTTATAAAGCAGCTTTTCTGTAAACAGAATCAGATGGGTCCAAATTAAAATGAAAAAAAACCCCAAGTGCTTGTTTTGTTATTTTAGAGGATGAAAACCCCATAAAATTCTGCAAAATCACCTGATCTGATTCACAAATAGCTGTATCAGCACAACTATGAGGAGCAAGGCACTGTGGTGTAAGGGTGCAAACTCCACCAGCTGGTGTAGTTGCTGGAGTGCTCATACTGTCAAACCAGAACCAAAGACAGAATTTAATTAAAACATCTAAATCATCCATTCTTGTGGTGGTCAGTTCATTTTGAGTTAAGAGAGAGTAATTGTTTCCAAGTACTTTGCCTGCAGCAGTGGAGTAGATGACACAAGACTGTCTTATTTATGAGTTTTTAATAAATTACCTATTCAGCCATGTGGCTTTATGTTCTTAAAAATATTAGCTGTTAAGTGTTAGTTGCTAAAGGTCATGGAATTATAGTTTGAAGAGTTTGCTGTTCAAGCATTATCTTGTCACTTCTTGTTCCTCCATTTAATGAATTGTTAACTAACATCTTTAATGCCTTGGGGAATTTCCATCTTACTATTCTTTCCTTCCCAGTAACTTCACAGATTTCTGTGAATGAAACAATAGATGTTTCACACATTGATTTCCTCCTTTTCAGTTTAGCCAGCTGGTGGTGATGTCACACACAACCACCTGTGTCTAACAAGCACCTGATACTGTTCCTTCCTCAGGGACTGGAAGTACAAGACACATGTACATACCAGCTCTGTACTGGCATTTGTACTACAAACACTGGATTGCTATCATGATTCAGATAAACAGGAGACTTGTTCAGCTGTTTTAGTTACTTTGGACCATTTCCTGCAGCTTTACTCATCCTCCCAATTAACATGAATACACATTTGGGTTTTTTCCAAGTTAGCCATTAAGGAGGTTAAGTAGGTTGGGCCTTGTGACTAATGTTTTCTTGGCTCTGTATTTTGCTGCTCCCCTAGAGTATTCTATCATATTTTATTAGCATGCAGGATAAACTCTGAGATTCCTAATTGTAGAACAGCACTTGAAATGTTCTAGAAATCCCCAAGCTCCAAAATGAGAAACCTCAGTTGTAAGTAAGACCCAGCATGGAAGGGCAAATACAGAAGATTTGTATGGTAAAAAGACATTTTACATTAACACTGTCATTATTAATAGCTTCCTACTGCTGAGCTTTCTGTATTGATTAAAAAAAAAAAGTTACCAGTGCCACAACAAAACTTAAGTCAAGAGGATGCTGCAAATAAATAACTGGATGAGGTTCTCCAACCCCTAAAGATGTTTGTTGTTCCACTAACACAGTAAAGGTAGTAAACAGGTTTTGTCACTGCTGATGCCTCATCACAGGCATCAAATTAAGCATGCAGTTGCTTAACTATTTTACTACATAAAGTTTAAATGTAATCCTGTTTAGAAATGTCAGCAATATAAAGAGGCAGCAGCTAAAGGAAAGCAACATGATCCATCAATGTGCAGTAAGCATATCCCTCACCAGTGTTTAGTTGTGAATCATGATGAATATTGCATCCATGGATTAAAGTCATGATCTTACATAGTCATTTGCAAAGCAAATGAGTTTGTTCAGGAGCTAAGTATTGTCTGTTTAGACACTTACCTAGAACAAGAAAATATTTTTGTTTTAAGTTAGCTTTAGAAATCACCTTAGTTAAATTACTAAAACAGAAGAAAGGCACATATTCTAAAATAAGACTATTCACTTCAAGGGTGGGTAGTCCTTGAAATGTTTGTCTACTTAGGGCTATGCTCTAGGTGTTAGTGCTGCAATGAAAATTGATTACTCTTTCCACACCTCACTGGAAATACAAAATGGCTCTTTCAATGCCTTAGTTTGCTTTCCTCTATTGTATTTTACATTACTTCAGCACAGAGATAGTACTACAGGTGTTACATGTTATGGGTGTGTTGATTTCTACTTTGGAGTCAAGCCACTGACTGAATTTCCTCCTTCTGCATGCTACTCAAGTAAAAAATCAAACCAAAACATCTTTTAAACATGAAACAAGTCTTACTTCCCCTATCTTTTGCAGATATTTGTGTTAAGGATCACAAAGGATGGAATATTCTGTAGCCTTCATAGAAATTCCTGACAGAGAAGCACCAAAGAACCAGTTGCAGATGGCATTGTTTCAGTAGAAATTATAAATTTTTATAACCCAGACACTGCTGCCCATATGTACTTTCTTTCCCTACTAGAAAATCAAGCAAGTCAGATAGAAAGAAGTGTTAAGACTTGAAAGCAGGTTAAGTTTACCTAGAAGTGCAGTTAAATGTGGTCCAAGGGCAGGTCAGCAGAAGCTCTTCTTGCCTTCCAGCCCAGGAGATCAGAAGAGCATGTTGATGTACCTCAGTGCCAATTGTCTGGCTAAGGTGAAGCAAATCCTGCAGTGATTAATGTTTTTTTCCTGGTCTGTTCACCTGAGCTCCATAATTTAAAATTGCTAAAGCAGGTCATTTGAAGTATGTGTGGTATCTTAGGAACTATAACTTAGTGATCATAAATTTGCATTACAAATGCTCTTATGGCTCCTTACTTGGTGTAAATTTTCAACCTGAACTGCTTATTAAGTATACCACAACTCACCCATCCTGTAATTACCACTGGCCTAATATCTGTTCATTTAAGTTCCATTTCCTTTTACTTTTTATTCTCTATTCCCTTCTTTTGGATGCTTTTGATTTTATGGAAAAAATCTAGTAGTGAGTTCTTCCGATTTCTCCTTCATTTTTCTGTGGTGAGGAAACAGAAAAACTCATATAGAAATGATTAAAGAAATCAGCTAAAACAGATCAAGAAAAGGTGCAACAAAGAAAACTGTGGAGGGTGGAATAAATGTCAAAAGGCCATAAAGGACAGATGTCACCTTTTCAAATTCAGTGATGCTAAACTTGCCTTCTTTAAAAAAAGCTTTCAGAGAAATAAGACTGGTGATTTTACTCTACTTAGCAGGTACAGCTATTAAGTATAAATTTTAAAGAAATTAAAGGCAAGTGTTTGGAATGTTTACCATCAGCAGGTAAGCTTACCAAGTTCCTGAGTGTTCAAATACAAAACATTTAAGCTATGGCCAGATACTGCAGTCAGTCAGGAGATTGAAAAGCAAAACTTTAATCAAGCTGAAAGATTTAAGATGTTTCAGTGAAGCAGTTAAAAAGATGTACGTAAGCATTAAGTCATTAAAATGACTTAAGCCTCTTAATCTTCTCAAAGGCAGATTAGGCTAAATTTAAACAAAACATGACATGAAGTCTAGTTTTGGTTTTACACACTATGTATCCTTGGTACAGAATTCAGAATGCATAGTTCTGAACACTCATTTTCATAAGATAGCATATGTTCCTACAGTCTCCAAAATACATTTGCTATGGAGTCCTAACAGCTGTCTGCAAAAACCACTAATGACCCGTCCTAATAATACAAGTATTACTTCACTTTCAGGAAAAAGGAAAACTTTGAAGCCAGTTAAATGTTTGTGCTCATATCATACCAACTGCTGCCAGTGTGTGATTTCATTATTCCCTTTCAATTCTGAGGTTTTCATAAGCTCCAATGGCAAATCAAAGTCCAAGTAACATCAATTTTCTTATACAATATGGGCATGCTATTGCTTACTCCTTTGCAAAACTTGTGACTAAAGGAAAAGCCTTTTAGAATAATTCCTTAGCTCTACTGAGTATGAAAGACAAAAAATATAGTTGTCAATTATGCACTTTTAAAAAATACCTGTAAACTTTTTGCATGTTGTTTTCGTAACAATGTAACTTTTGCTTTTAAACCTTGCAGAACTAAGAACTCTTTAAAAAATGTAAGGTTTAAAATATAATTTTTGGTACCCTTGATTAATGCATCACAAGTTGACAAAAAGCTGGGGATTAAGTCCTCAAACTTGGCATCCTATTAAATGACATTTTTAAAGTAAATAGCCAAAAAAGCTATTATTAGGAGGGAAAAAAACCCAATCTAATTCTATTAAACGTTTAGTTATAAAGACATGGTCCCTTTTAAAGTACTGTTGAAAAAGTTTAACACAGTACTTAGAACTGTAGAACTTTATTCTAAAATGAGGTTAACACTGCACTCCAGCATGTATTGTCCAACATGATTAATTTTTGCACAATGGATTTATTCTTTTTCCAATTACAGCAGAAGGATCAGGTATGTTTCTAGCATTCATTTTCCTATGGTTGTAACTCGCTTCATTTGCAGTAGAGAAGATGAACCACCAAATTCATAATCCAAGAAGAGAAGAGATCTTTAATGATGGCCAGAACCAGAGGACTCTGAAACAAAGATACGATTTAGGCTGTTCAAACTGTAAAGCAAATCAATTCAGGAATGTAGTGCAGCTCCTAGAACTGACAATTTTACATCTTACATCTGAGATGTACTTACATGTGAGCACAAGAATTGGCTATTCAAATGAAACAATACCCTCAGAATGTGTACATAAGTAAATTTAGCAAATATTAAGAATTCTCCTTTGCAGGTTTTAAAGCCCTCTTACAGTCAAACACCCATTCTTCCTTGGTTTTCTTATGGTCCTTCCAAAACTGAAGTTTATTTACACTATTATTCTAAGTTGAGTAGGTAGTGTTTTCTCTAACTGCACATTTCAAAATGTAAATAATGTTTGCATGTACAAATTCAACTGGGAGCAAGTGGGTTCTCTCTCATTGTGCAGAAAGTGAACTGAGATACAGCAGGTTGTAAAAAAATAAATTCCAGTGTGATGTCAGAAGAAACTGTCCCTAAGTATCTAAACACTGCTTTATAAAGATACAAAAATACAAATTCAGAACACAAGTTTATACTTTCTAGTTTCTTGACAGCTAAAATAGCAGGTACTCTTGAAATCATGATGAATTAAATAATTCCATTAAATAGTTGTTGTTATTATTTGAAAAAATTCCTCGCCCACACAATCAAGGTATAGAATTTCCATTTTACTCCTAAAACCTACACAAAAGATTATTTATGTGCAGATCCACAGATGTTTCTAGGTTATAAAATTATCAATATAACCAAAATGACTTATTTTGAAGTAGTCTTTAAACATTTGCTAAATCTGTAACTTAAGCCCCAAATTTATCTAATGTAAAATATTCTGAACTAATTTTTGCTGCACTTATTTAAAAATTACACCAAAGTATTAGATATCTAATACTTACTATTTCCTGATGACTTTTTGCCTGGGAAAAAAAATAAAAAAAATAAGCTGAAAAATGACAGTTAAAATATGTATTTCCCATTTACTTTTTACAGATAAATTTTAATTAGCTTATTATTAGCTTACATAAAAATTGAAAGTGTACAACATGTACTTTCCATGGTACATTTCAGTAAACTTTATATTGATTTTTAAAAGTTGTTTGTTTTTAATTAACCAAGACTCCATGCATTTAGAAATTATAGTTAGTCATCAAGATTTCTACTATAATTCAAAAGGAACTTTTATGGAATGTTACTATTTTATGTAATATATGGATATATACACATACAAGATATGGATGTAAACTGAAGTGAAACGTTTGCTTGAATTTTTTCCTTTGTATTTTACATTCCCATTGTAATTGTTCCCCTAAAATACTGTGTCACAGTGATCAAAAAAAAAATTCTTTGTAAGGAAGACAGTTATAAGAGATTGTAGAGTCTCCATCCTTGGAAATACTCACTTAAATTATGAATAAGGTAATAAGCAACCTGATCTGTGATCAACTGCTTCAAGCACTGGCTTGGACCAGGTGAGCTGAAGAGGTCCCTTCCAATCTGATTTATCCTACAACATACTCTTCTGTAATTCCATGTATTATTTGCAAAATTATTCCCCAAAGTGCAGTAAGGGCTACAGCTATTAAAAACTATTTTCCCTTTCAAGTAAAGCTTAGCATACAGTTACCATTTATCCAGGTTTTTTGGCCCTCAAAACTCTACACCAGGTCATCTAAATCATTAATTAATGTAGCATGAAAACAAGTTTGAAACAGTCTGTCTATTTTGAATTCTCCTTGAAATAAAAGGTTAAAGCAAAAGTTAAATGTTTTTTTTCTTCCTGTGTACCACAACTACTCATATTTACTTAATAGTCATTAAGTACTCATTAAGATTAACTGCTTATATTTACTTAAACTTTGCAGTGCAGTGTATCAGTTTTGGAATGCTACACATTATTTGGAGAAAGCTAGAGAAATACTGAGGTAGTATCTCTCAGCTGTTCCCACAGCAAGGGGTTCCTTTCTCTGTGAATTTTATCTACAACTTACAACACTTCATTGTTCACAAAATCCAGTAAAGGGTTTGACTTGGGATTTATTGAGCATAGCCTAAATTTACAAACAAGACCTTTAAGACACCATAATCTCTAGTATCCTTCTCCTTCTGGCCCATTCAAATTTATTATTTTTACATTAGATATTCAGTTTCTTTCTCTGAGAAAGTCATCCAGTGTCACCAAGCAACACACATTTTAATGTTCAGCTCCATTCTGAGGTGCCATGAGCCCAAAACACACTTTCCCAAGGTCATGTGAGAAAACCTTTTAAAAACTATTTCTTTTCAAAATCTTGAGCAAGTAAGTTAGATCTGCATTTTAAAAACTAACTCCTGTATCACTTAATCTTCATAATTTAAACACAGTTACAGCTGAGTACTTTTGTTAGTAGAACCTTCTACAATCAGCATTTAAAACATCTAAATTTTTATAGCAAGACCTGGCCCTAGGGAAGAATGTTAATTTCTCATTTCCTGGCTATCTTCAATGACTGATTCCTGTTGTGGGAATTCTCTTCTCTAAAGAAGACTATAATGTGTGACTTACCCCCATATGAAATCTTGTAGTAGGTATAACTTGTTAATGCTACACCAACCCATATTTCTTGATACACAGTAGAGAAGTAGAATTTCATGGGCCTCAATACCTTTGGAATCATAGCCTGCACCATCTGAAATTTACAAGAAGTGTTGTCATTTTAACTTTTGCAGCTGTATTCTTACCTGCTGGATTTTTAACATACATACAAACACATACACACATCTATCTTTATCTATACACACACACCCATTCCTGATGCATATCAGCAGCAGTTTACAGGTTTAAAAAAAATACCCCCAAGCATGCAAAAGTACTTATTCCAAAGCAAAAAAACACCGAAAATTCAGAGTTAAGGTTACAATTTATGTGCTAACACAAAAAAAAAATTAAAATTACAGTGAAAATTGATGAAAGCGTTCAAAGATGAGTCAACAGAACACTTACAGAACAGCAATAGCTAAACTTCTCTCTGCCTGTCAGTGACAGCTTTTTCCTAATGTTTCCAGATTCCCTCAGGAGGAAGTCTCACTCCAGACAAGCCAGAGCAGCTCCTTCCTTGCACTACCAATTTAGCTTCCCTCCCTCGCAGCTGTCTCTTCCAGCATGGTAATTTCTACTCAAAATAGCAACATAAATGATGTTAAGCTAATGAATTCATGCTTTATTATGACTATTTGACTTTCAAAGTATGCCCCAAGAGCAAGAAGCCTGTCAGTGTTGGTGTTTTCTTTCTTTTCCATGCAGCTTTGTAAGACAAAGAGAAAACTGCAGGAGATTTTAAAATAAAGCTTATCCTAACCCCCATAAATGTTCGTTCACATTTGCACCTCACTGCACTGAAATGCCCCATGTTCTCCTCTCATGCACAGCAGTTCACCCAACTATTCATGCTTATTATAACCCAATAAAGTCAGCCATACACACATATAGACAGCATATGGTAAACCAGAGACCCAGGAAAGAAAAGCAGATTTAAATTTCTCTGAGGTAATGCTCACTTATCCGCCGTTACTAAATGTTAAAGCATCGTTTGGCAAGCCTCGAATAGGAGAAGGGTGCAAGGGTAGCCAGTGTCAAAACAACTGGAAAAATCTAGGTGTTTCTTAAAGAATGAAAACAACTTTGAGGCAATTCGTATATAATTACAAACCCACATTTACATTTGTTTATGGACAGTCATTTCAAACATTTATTATTGTGGCAAAAGCTCCTGGAACACCTTTGTGCTTTCACCAACACTATTAATGACACACTGCATTAAGGACACTGCTCACTTAAACTTCTAGGGTTTGTAGTTTCAGATGAACAGTGGACTACGAACAGTCACTCTGCTATAGCAGAACATCAACACATACTAACAAACAAGCAGACTGAACAGAACAGGAAGGAAAGATTTCTCCACCACTACAAAAGACAGGGAATAAGCAGTGCAGTTTCCCCTTATCACCGTGCTAAACCCCGGCAGAGACCTTTCTCCCGGGCCTGCGCGGGCGCGACGTCGTTCTGTTTTTTTTTCCTGAAATCTACCCTGACCAAGGCTGTATTTGCTGTGTGCTTGACCTCCCCGCCACCACCCGCCGCAGCCCGAGGCCCGACCCGCTGCACGGGGGTGGGCGGGTAACGGCAAAGCTCCAGCGCCGCGGGCCTCTTCCCTTTCTCCCTTCTTCCCTTCCCAGGCTAAATCCGGGCTGTCCCCACCCGAGACACCCCCGAGCGGTGCCCGCCAGGACCCAGGCGGGGCTCGCCGGGCCCGGACCCACCGTGGCAGGGGAGCGGCGAAGGTCACACTCGGGAACGGGAACGGCTCCGGTGCCGCCGCGGGGTGCGCCGGGAAGGGACGCGCGGCGGGCGGGGACAGCAGCGTCCCCTATGGCCGCGGAGGACCAGAGCGGCCTCGCACCGCGGCGGTGCGGGCCCCGCTTCCCTCGGCATCACGGAATGGGTCAGGCGGGGGAAGGGATCGCAGTGAGGCACCGGGAACAACCTCCCTGTTCAAACAGGGTCATCCCAGAGCACGGGCACGGGGTTGCATCCAGACAGTTCTTTAATATTTCCAGTGCGGGAGACTCCACACCTACTCCGGGCAAACTGTTCCACTGCATGGTCACTGCACAGTGAAGTTCTTCCTCATGTTCAGGTGGAACTTCCTGTGCATCAGTTTCTGCCCATTGACTCTTGTTCTATTGCTCGGCACCACCGAGAAGAGCCTTGCTCCATCCCCTTGCCACCTTCCTTTCAGATACTTGTAGACATTGATGGGGTCCTCACTCAGTTGTCTTTTCCTCAGGCTGGACAGGCCCAGTTCCTTCAGCCTTTTCTCATAAGAGAGATGCTGCAGTCCCCCCATCATTCTCAGTTGTCCTCAAGTGGACCTGCTCCAGGTGCTCCACGTCTCTCAAGTACTGAGGAGCACAGAACTGGACACAAAACTCCACATTCACCTCCCCTAGGTTGAGAAGAGGGGCAGGATCACCTCCTTCGATCTGCTGGCAATGTTCTTCTAATGTAGAAATTAATCTCTGTCCTGCTTCCCAAGAACAAGCACAGCAGGCGTCCCGTGCCAGGACAATGCTGGGAAGGGCCTGTCACAGTCTATGCAGCGTGTCCCTTCGGGAACGGCTTGTCCCGGAGGAGTGGGAGGCACCCACTGGGATATATTTATGAGGTCTGAAGCACCTACGTGCTTTGCAGGCCGTTTCCTCCAGGTGCGGGAAGGACAGGGTGTCTGGAATTCCAGAGCTGTGCTCGGGCATTGTTCTGTGGGGTGAGGGGGGGAATGACCACCCAGGCCTCCTGTGGCTGTGAAAGGAAAGCAGAGCTCAGACCTCTATTGTGTGTGTTAAAATGCTTTAGTGGGATCACAGACTGCATTTACTTTCCCAGTGAGTGATTTACATAATCTGCAGGTGTATAGATTTGCTACATTTGAGCTTTGTCACACAGGACAAACAAGACTTCTTGGATCTTACATTGGTGTTTTTTGCATTTAATATAGGAGCATAACTTAGGTCGAAATACTGCATGTATGTCACCTATTTCATTTAAAACTTTAAAAACTTCTTGAAATTTTAATGAGGAAAATCCCTTTATTTCTGTAATTTAGGATTTTGAGGCTGATATGTTAAGCAACCAGAAGCTGTGGTATCCTTGTCTCTCTGCATATACCCTAGATTTGTAATTACCTATCTCAGAGTAACAATTCTAAAGCAGCCAAATGCCTGCACTGCATCAGCCACTCAGTGTGGAGATGATAAATCCTACTAGAGAAAGTAAAGATCTACCCTATGTTCATATTGGTTTTCAGTATTTATCTGATTTTAAAAATTACACACAGGCATTTGCAGTTATTTCAGAAGAGAGGGTGACAGGACAAAAGGGAAGTTCAAATGACACCTTTACCTTAGTTCCTATTCTTCTTTTGAAATTTATCCATTAGGGGCGACAGGCCTTCGACGCTCCTGTCTGCGTCTATATGTTCTGCCATTCTAAGGAAGGCTTTAAGACATTTTTGGGGTCAGTTTGGAGGAATTCAGCCCGCAGTTCCAGGCGGACTGTCTGGGCAGGGAGGGCAGAGCCCAGCCGGGAGCGCTCCCGCCGGGGGTGGGGCCGGGCTGGAGGGCGGGAAGGTGCGCACGTGCCGGGAAGGGCGGCTGCGGCGGCGGACCGCGTGCCC
>JANPWX010000286.1:3021382-3102805 GCA_024734555.1 Trochalopteron elliotii | reverse complement strand
GCCGCCATCCGCCGCCATCCCCCGCCATGCTACGGAAACTCACCGAGGAGAAGAGCCGAGACTGGTTCACCATCGGCGGGGCCGTCACCGCCGTCGAGCTGCTGGGCGAGAAGGCGCGGGTCGGGCGCTGCGGCGCTTTCCCTCGCCACTCCGCACGGGAACCGCTGACGGCTGCGGGGTGAGTGCGGGGCGCTGGGCCGCTGCTCTTGGTGGCCTCCTTCTCTCCTCTCTGCGGTGTACCCATGGCCCTGAGTGTGGTGGGCATTCCCCAGAGTCAGGGCAGCCTCCTCTGGCTCCCCAGCTCTGGTGGGCCCAGGGTGTGCAGTTGTTGGATCCAGCCTAACACCCCCGGTAGCGTTTGTGGCTGATGCGTTTTTGTGTGTTTAATACTTAATGTTACTTTCTGATTTGCTGCTTAGGTCTATTGTCTCCATCACGACTAGATGTGTTGTGTGTAGGGTTTGCTTTCTTTGAAGTGCATTAGCAGTGGTGTGCACCTGTATCTAGTTCTGTTGAAAAACTGTAGAACTGTACTAGAAAAGACTCAGTTTGTTGTGATTCAGATGCATTAACCTAAAGTTTTATCAGTGGCAAGTGATGGATGAGATTCACGAGTTCATTGCTGTCGTGACCTACCAGAAACATTTAAGTTCTCAGAATAAAGCAAGTCAGAGGTGTATTGACGTTTTGTTCCTTATGCCTCATGCTCAGATAGTAGAGTTTACAGGCAACGAGAAGTGTATGTGTGTTTGTATTGCAGCCAGATACATTTGATTTTCACTGGAGTCTGGATATTGAAATCCAAAAAATACTTTCACCTGGATGCTGCCTGGACTGTGGCAGTATGTACTAATCTTCGTATTTTCTGTGGTTGTCAGAGAAGAGTGTTTTGTATGCACTTTCATATAATATTTTTCAAGATGAGCTGGGCATACACTCCAGAGTGTATTTTGGGTTTTATTTTTCCCTGTGTGAAGCACAGCAATAGAGGTTGCTGTATTTCAGGAAGGTATATTTCTCTTAAAAGGTGTACATTGGCATCTGAAAAAGAGTGAACTTTTTGCATGATACTTTGCTATCAGGTAGTCTGGTATTTCAGCAGAGATTTTTCAGGCTATCAGTGTTTCTGGCTTTGCTTCAAGTGAAGGGCAAAACTGGCACCTCAAAATATCTATTCCTTTTTATCTTTCATTGTAAAGGTGCTGCCATTACCAAGCTCTGAATCACTGACCAAGAGCTACTGGACTTTGTGCAAGCAGTTAAAATTTTCCAGAAGTGACCAGACAAATTTTTACAGTTCTTTCAAGTTATTTCTGTGAATGTGATGCTTTAACCCAGTACGAATAAGATGTTTGTGACTTCTCGATCTTCGTTTAGGTGATGGTAACATTTCTGTAATATTTGTGGAGTGTTTGACCAGAGATCCTTGAACCAACTGAGTACTAAGCCGCAAGATCTATTTTGTGCATTTCCTGTACACAGGAGAAATGAGCAAGATTCATCAAGCTTTGTGTGACTAGGCAGAGGCAAATCTTTATTTTTGGTTGGACAGAAAGCTCCTTCCACTCACAAGTCTTAGCAGATAACCTAATTGGGAGTTTGACAGCTGTATTAGTAGGAAAAAGATATTTTTACAGGTTTGGTTTTTTAATTATTTTTTTTCCCTGCATCCGAGGGGGATAGAGGTGATAGGCATCCTAAATGACTGTTTGTGTAAGCGTGGACAGAATTTCTTACCAATAGCTATAAAACCTTTGAGCGTAGATGGTAGGTGCACGTCACAAGATGGAAGGAATCTCTATGAGAAGCTGTGTTTGCTTAGGTGTGTTTTGTTTCCGTGCATACTTGTGTTTCACAGCTCTGGGAATATGCTTGCATTTTTGAGGGTTTTTGCAAAACTTGAAGTCTCCATAGGAGGTTTAGATTCAAGTGGTTGGATGAAGAGGAAATGCTTTTATTTTATTATTCACTGACTTCATAAGAAGGAGTTGAGGAGCTGAAAACAAAAGAATTTCTCCTCATTTGTTGAGGCTGCTTGTAGCATAATTGTCTGTTGCTTTCAAAACTCTTTGTTTGTTTCTTGGGAAAGTCAAACTCAAAGTTATTCAGATTCTTGAAATGCTTATTTATATTTGTTTGAAGTTGGATATACAATTACTGATGGAGACTTGTCTGCCTGCCACTTTTGTCTAAATTAATGTATAAGAATGTGCAGGCTTAATACCAAATTGGTAATAACAGGTGTGTTATTGCACATGAGTGTGTGTAGTAAGTATTACTTTACAAAAACGTTACTGAGATTGTTTAATGGGATCTAAAAGCCTTGTGTCTCCCTTAAAAAGAGATGTGGAAAGTCTTTGCTTCCTTTACCAATGATGCCTTATTTTTCCAAGGCTTTAAAGATTCTTTTGTTTCCTGAACTACCTCTAGAATAGCAGTATTAGTAATTGAGATTGTTGGGGAAAGGTAGTAGAAATAGAAACTGCATAAAATGTGGCTGGAATTTCTGTCCTTAAACAGCTCATTGATTAATTTTTTAATTCCTCTTACTATGTTTACGTGAAAGAGAAGAAATTTAGACCCTTAAATCCTTTCTTGTTATCAGCACAGTTGTGTTCACATTAAGACAGTTAAAGGCTGAAGTGTATAAAAGGTGCTTATTCTCTCTTATTTCATAGGTGTTCCTTTCACCAAGTTAGCACCTTTTTGAAACTGACTTATTGGCTGGAAACAGTGCATGCTGTTTGCTTTTCTTGGCACTTGTGCAGGTGGGAGACACTGCTGTCCTTTGGAATTACTGCCACTCACCTTTCTGTCACCAGAGTGGTTTGTGTTGGCTGCCTGCCTGTTGCAGGAATATCTGCTGGCTCAGTGTAAGGGAGAATGTAGTTTTAGAACACCTCATGCAAATTGTGTAGGGCATAAATAGAAATTTAAATAAATAAATAAAAAAAAATCTATGTATATTTATATGTGTTTATATTTATACTTTTATATTAATTATATATATATAAATAATATTTATATATATAAAGTAAAATTAATAAAAAATAAAGTTTTAGAACACCTTATGCAAATTGTGTAGGGCATAAATTCAAAAAAAAAAAAAAAAGCAGTTACCAAGTTTTTGGACAGTGATCTCCCACAGGGTAGTGGTGACTGGCCTTCCAGCAATCTTAATTCTGTCTGAGGTAGCTGAATTCTAAGGGTGAGCATAATTCTAGAAAATGGCTTGTCTCATCTGGTGAGCTGGAGAACAGATTTTCTTGGCAGCGTATTCGGTGAACCTAACAGAGTTCTTTAAAATATGTTCAACATTTTTAGCTTGGCTTTTTGCTCTTACACTGTTGCTTTTTCTATGCTTTCCTCTGCTTTTTAACTAGAGAGAGTATGTAACAATTTGGTCAGGAGGAAGTGCTTGTACTCCACAAAGTTACTCCACATTTCAGTGTTTGAAAAAATGGCCAAAGTGAGGCCTTAGAGGATGGCATTTTTCTCAGCCTTTGGGTATTTTTTTTCCTGTAGCTTCTGCAGTTCTCCTTTGCTTTCTCCTTTTCCTTTCCCCCCACAAATGTGGACAACTATAACTGCAGTACTCTGATTAAAATATGTATATAAAAGTAAATGAGCCCATTTTATGCATTTCCCTGGCATTGCATAGGGATTTAACATTGATTTGGCTATGATGCCTACCTATATTTTTAGACTATTGTGCAGTGACTGCCTTTTGGAATATGGCATAGTTGATGGTTCCTGTTTCTGAACTTGGAAAAGTGCATTTGCTCATGTTAAAATGAAATTGAAATGAAGTTTATGAAGCATGGGTAAGTTGTATCTGGGGTTATCTTGTTGTGTTTGTTTGTTTTCCCTACCTGTTTTTGGTGATTGTTAAGGTGCATCTTCAATGCTACTGGCCTTCCATTTTCCATAAACTAAAATTTGGAAGCTGCCTTTTTAGACTTCTTTTTACCTATTTTTCAGATAGAAAGCTGTGAGTTTACCATTTTAAGAAATGAACTTACACAAATTGCCGTTGCAGGAATCATGTACATTTGACCATTTCAAAGCTATCTGGAACCAGCATTATGGATGTTAATTCTCAGAGTAATATTATAAATACTCAGTAATATTTGAAATACTCAGTACCTGTAACCCTCCCTCCTGTAGGAAAGGTACTTGACATTTAAGACTTGTGAGAGTTTTATTACTGTGGAAAAACCTTTCTTTGAATTCTTTGCTACCCTCATGCAGGGATTAGATTAGAACTGCAGGAAAAGAATCTCCAGCTCTTTGCTGCATCAGTAGGGCAGAGAAGGTTTAGAACAGCATTTTTGTTACTAATCCACAAACTGACAACTGATAAGAAGAGGGCAAAGAGTTTGTAGCTGCTCCGAGTGCAGATACAACAAGTTTGCACAATCTTGTGAAGCTTTGTATAGTTTATGGAAGTGGAGGGACTAGTTACTTTTGGTATTGAGTTGCAGCTTTTATTATTTTAGACCTGCTGGAATTTTTTTGCTCTAGTCCTTCAGTGCTTTGTCCTTTAGGTGGATGTAGGAGTTCTCATTGTTTTATCTTCTGTGTATATTATGTTTTACTTTTATACATGAAACATTTTCTATGTTGTAAGCTTTTCCACAGCTTTTTTAAACCATTTTTTAAAATATTTAAAAGTGTTTAGTAAATGATTGTGCTGTTTGTTCATCCAGTTCTGGAATGAGAGGATACAGCTGTGGAGCATAAGATGCTTTGAAGTTGTGTTACCAACTTGGTGAAATCTGGATGTCTTTTTCAGTATGTTTGAAGAAAATACCAGAGTAAGCAGTTTTGTTTATGAAGTAGTGTATTCTGTGAATTGGGCCATGTGAGTCTTTTGATCTGGCAGGCAGATCAAAAGGAAATATGGAGAAGAAGAGGTTATATAAAACATGTAAAAACTTGTTACAGTGATGGGAGCACAATTGGAAATGTAGCCAACGGAGTTCTGGCATATGTTTTCATTGATTTTCTGCTCTAATTGCCTGCTGTGACTGTGACTACTACGTATGTGATTAATCTTGTGAAACTTTGTGAACCCACAGTGATAGATCATGGCGGCTGAAAAGCATTAAATTTTGTTATGTGTAAATTTAGAATGAACACCTTGTGTGTTGGAAATCATCTGTGGACTCCTTGGCTTATTCTAGAGAAGTGCCACCTGATTTGATCACAATGCTAAAGGTTTAATGCAGAATTTGAGTTTCAGAACAGCTTTCAGTAAGTCAAATGAAAAATGGCTATTTAAAATTAAATAATTCAATAATTTTTTTAAAGAATAGGGAGCTAGTTGTTAAATGTTGTTAAATATCTAGTGGTTTTTGTTTAGCTGTCCACCTTCATGTACTTCAGCATGTGCAGAGTATGGTTTAGAAAAAAATACAGAAATAGTACATGCAGTATAAGTTCTGACAGTGTTTTCATGCAACTTATTCTTGAAGTTAAGAAATAATTACTCAGCTCCAAAAGGTATTTACCAGTTTATTTAACTGATGTTATATTAAACCATTTCTTTTACACAGTATAAAGTTCCCATAGAGCCTAAAAGCTATGTGACAAACACAGAAGTTTTTGTCTAACACTCTGTGGTTTGATGCTGTTTCAAAATATACAAAGCAGTTTTTTTGTTGTTGTTCAAATACTTCTAGCTCTATATGGCTAAAAATTTAAAAGCTTCAGAGTTTTTTTCAGAAACATCTACATTTTTGATTAAAAGATAGCTTCAAACACAACAGCTCTAAGAAACTATAAAGATAAAAGGTTAGTTGATACTCAAGTTACTGCATAGTAGCTATTACAAAGGATTTTAATTTCTGAACTTGGAATAAAAAGGGGAGCATGTCACATTCCTTACTCCTATGTGTCTGGGTGGCAGTTACAAGAAAGGAATGTGGATGGCTACATAACTTCCTGAAAGCAACACAGACCAACTTAACTTGATGGGTAATAGTAGGGTAGATTCCAGATTCTGTGAGAGAAGGTGGGAAACATGCTTTGTGTGTTTTTGTCGACATAACTTGAGACCGTGGGGATTTCATCTTTGTCCGACTTGTTGGAGCTGTCACCGCGCGGACTGAAATGTTCAGGGCAGTTTGTATTCCATGCATCTACCAGCTGCTCTGCTTGGTTTTCTCTCTCAATGGTGGTAAGAAAATCTTTTAAAACTTGCTTGAATATGTAGACTATTTCCCAGGGTAAAACATCGTTTTCTGCCAGAACTTCCCGAAATCTAGAAACAAACAAAAATGGAAATCCAGTCATCGGCGCTGAAAACTTTTCTCTTTCCTCTCTCTGTTCATTTGGGGGTGGGGAAGGAGGAAATGACTTGAGTTCTGGTGTCATTTTTTCCTTGCTGCCACATTTCCCCACTCACCTCCCCCAGAAGATTGTAAGAGGAAAAGAGCTCTAACAATGCACTGGATGTGCTCCAGCTATTGTGGATTGAAAGCAGTTGTGATTGGGTATACTTTTTTTTCTTTTTTCTTTTTTTTTTTTTCTTTAGCCCATCTGGGTAACTTGATTTAAGCTGACTTTGCCCTTAGGTATATTCTGGGCTTTAAAAGGCAAATGCACTTGTTCTTTCATTTCTGAGTCCCTAGAAAATGTACTTAAAATGCAGGCATAGGAGAATTTTTCTTCATAAAACGTGTAGAGGGATATATATATATATATATATATATATATTTAAATTTACACTGATTTGCAAGGTTTTAGGAGCATTCTGGTATTGTAGACAGGCTGAATTTCTGCATAATAGTGCATTGCATTAGTCTTTTATTTGATTTTCAGTTACTGGGTTGCTATTTAATTAATAGTAGGGATAAGTAACAGGAAAAACGGGAAGTATCAAAAGGTCATACGAGAGTTCCTTTGTTTGGATTAGACCAGGAAAATCCTGATCTAAAACTTCCTTCAAGTGCAACATATAATTTCTAAAACAACTGTAAAAATGCGCTCCAGTTGCTGGTCATTGTTACTTTGGAAGAGCAGAACCAAATACAAACTTTGATTAGGTAGAGAAACATCATATTTGGGATAGAGAACTCTGAGTCAGGGAAATATGAAACAATTACCTGCTGAGAACAGTTCCTGTTTGGCAAGGCTGGATTTGTGAGCACAGAACTTCAAGCTGCCGTTGCTCAGTAGCTGGAATTGTTGCTTGAGGGTTTTGGTAGTTCTTGAGCCAGTTGTGATCCATGCCAGTTTTCTGGACTCTTTGTTCGTTTTCAATCTCCTGCACTAATCTTTCACGCTCTTTCAGGTGCCATTTCAACTCCCTCAGCAGGGTTTTTGTAACTACTTCTGAACCAGGACATCTAGTGGATTTGTAGGAATCGGTTTTGGACCATTTCATCCAACCAAAAAGTGGCATTTTTAAGCTGGGGGGAGGAAAAAAATGAATTTTGCTTGTGTCTGTCCAACTGATTAGTTTTTTTTTTTACTTGTAGACTTCCTTCTTAGGAACTGAATGTTTGAATGAAACTTTACTAATGATCCTAGAATAGTTTGCTGTGCAAAATCACCAGGCCATAATGAAATATGACAAGCCTTGCACCTTATAATATTTCCTGTCTCTTTTCTGAGTTAACATAATCTGTGAAATTTGCAGCATTTGAAAGTCCGTATCTGTCATCTAGGAAATATTCCATATTTTATCCATATTTTATCCATAGTATACATGATTTAAAAAAACAAACAGGGAGGAAACCCCTAAACTCCATCATGCAAGCTAACAAAAAACCCCTCAAACCCCACAAAAAACCCAGCTAAATACGAACACTCCCTCCCAACAAAACACAAACCCCCAAACCTCCAAAATTTGGACTTACACGTTATTTAAAAATGAAATTAATTAATTAGTAGTTAGGTGCTGGAAGTTTTGCTTGATCTGGTTTTACAAGTTGTGTATCAAATTTTATTTTAATTATTTTTCACATAATCTGGAAGCAAAAATCAGGTAGAACAGACTTGCAAGTTGCAGTTTGTAACAAATCATGCACACACAAGCATGCAAGTTGGAGTAAAATAACATAAATTACCTTTGCAGTTGTCTGTGAACAGTGTTGCTTCAGGTGAGCTTGCTTGAAGGTCTTTTATTTTAGCATATCCCGTTTGCAGGTTGTTAGTAACTTCTGGAAGAAAACAAGGGATTTTTTCTCTTTTTCCTATTTTCTTTTTTTTTTTTTTTCCATTTACTGAAACTGTGCCCAGAAAAAATGACTTTCTGTACTGAATAAGACAGTTTAAGTTTTTCTGCTTTTAAGGTTCTTTTTCATCCTCTGTACTGGAGAGAAGCAGTAATCCATTTAACCTAACATGGTCTCTCAAATACTTTCTACCAAGTCCATTAAGATCTCCTACCTTTGAATTGAGTTCTGCCGATGGCAGCAATTTGAAAAAAGATGGTAACAATTTCAAATGCTTGTTGCTAAATCCATCCAAATGTATTGTTGGTAGTGAGATGAATAATGATAGTCTGAAGCAACTACAGACGTGCTTGTAGCTAAAGTTAAGGCTGTCGTATGATGTGATGCTTGGCTGTGCATAGCTGTAGGTCACAGTTTAGAGCTGTATTTTTATGCCCATAGAGTGCTAAAAATAACTATGTTGCTTTTATCATCAAACTAAACTTTCAGGCCATTGAGATGCTGGAAGACTTATCTCCCATTAGAGGGGGATCAGGCTGTTCTGCTGTCATTTTTAAACAGCTAAGAATAGTTTTTCTCTAGTAAAGATCATCTAAAGCTTTTGTTAAGTGAGTGTTGACAGAGCAGAGTATTTGACAGTTGCTCAGGATTTTGTCGCTACATTAAATGCTTCTTCCAGATGAATTTCATCAATCTCATGGTTCTATACTTTTTCATTACTGTGCATAGCTGTTAGCATTTTTAATTAACATTTCAAATGTGTTTAAAGAAGCCAGGCTGTAACACCTACAGTGTACCATGAAAGACACATTAGTCTAATTAAAGGAATAGAACGATAAGGAGATGCAAATTGAGGTCAAACCGATCTAAAAAGCCCAGAATTGTAAGTCTTACCATAGACATTGCTTCTCTCTTAGCTGGCTGTCAGCTGCCTGCTCCGTTTCCTTGATGAATACTTTGAGCATATCCATGATTAAGGTTCATCCTCAGGGATGGCACTGTGCACACTAAAGGTCGCTGAAGGAGCCATTTTCCATTCCAGTTATCCGGTCTCTTCCTATTAATCTAAACAGTAGCCATGGTATAAGAAACGCTGCCTTTCTCCTTGCCCTTGTTCTGATGACTGTCTTTGCTCCTCTTAAGTATTTCTCATTCCTACTTTTCTCCCTCCACTGGTGTGTTGAACGATTGGGAGAACAAAGGTTCTCTAAATTTGTTCTAGATGTCATACAACATAAAGGATGACGTGTATGGCTGTTATTAAAGCTGATACTACTTATACATTGGAAAAATTCAAATGTCATTATTAATCCTCTTCAGCTGGAAGGTTTTCACATTGCATTGTATGTGGTACTATGAAAAAGGAAGGGAGCTAGGTTTATGATGACAGAACTGTCCTGACAGATTTTCACATGAAATTAAAATGCTCCTTGCCACCTCCTTTACAGCACAGTTAACATGTCACCACTTTTTTCCAGTCTTATCAATCTGCAAGTAAACTGCTGGACAGTATAAAACCATTATAGTGTCTTTGCAAATTAGAGATGCTTACTAAAGGTGTGCAAAGTAATTAAATGAGAAACCTACAACTTCTATTTTTCAGCCTGATCTTTGGTTGCATCATTGAAAATTCAAGCCAGGATCCTGAGGATCATGGTTATCTTTCCATTGCTAGGAGAGCATTGAAGCAGAATATTTGTATTGCTTCTACTTTTGTATGCAGTTGAGGTGTGTGAAGAGATAGGTGACTGTTCATGTGGGGCTGGCACTGGAAACTGGACCTCAAAAGTAGAGCAGTAATTAATATGGTTTCTAGCCCGTGGTTAATCCTGGGAGCTTTGTTAAGAATCAAAATTCTACCCATCTATCTTTAAATGTACTCGTGGATCTGAAGTGCTGTGTCAGGGTGGAAATTTTGGCTTGACTTAGGCTGATAGTGGGTCTATTCCCTGAAGGCATTATGAAGTTTGTCTTTATTAGTAGCTTAATTATGTCTTAGTGTTCAACTCTGTGCATTCCCAGTCAGAACAACGAGTGTTCTCTGGTGTGTGTGGCAGAACAGCTCCTGTAGTAGTGTGCTGGGTTTATTCTGTTATTTTCTTTTACCCTGAATATAAATTATACACTGTTCTATTTACTTCTTGATTTTCCAAGGTGTATTTAGGAAGTTATTAGTTCTTATTTGTCTGAGGTGAAAGGATTGTCAGTGTGGGGTTAGTACCTGTCATGTTAAAAGAATTCCTCCTAACGTAACGTTTGGTGATCAGTGTGTTCTGGATATGGTTTGTACTGAAGAGCTGCAACCAAACCCAGCATTCTTGGAAGAGCCCTCATTTTTGGAGTGGTTTTGTTCTGCTGTGTGGGTGGCTTGGTGTGAAGGAGTGGAAGTATGGTTCATGGCTGTAACTATTAACCTGAAAATACCTGGTACTCTAAATCTCCTCTGTTTGGGGAATTCCTCTTATGTCTCCTCCTTTTTGACGTCACAAATGTGAGGGGGATCTTGACAATTAAAATGTAACTTAGAAGTACTGTTTCTAATTTTTTTTTTTTTTACAAAGCCAGTTTGAGAAGAAGTTGATGCTGAGCAGCAGTTTGTTCAAAACCATTTAACCAACTATTGCACTGATGTGAGCATCCAAGCATGATAAATGATGAGAATGGTTGGAGGAGAAGCTTCTTATTCTTTTCTTTGGAAAATTTTATGGCATCTGTGCCATCTGAGATGCTATTGACTCTTGCAGTTGAAAGGGGCAAGAAGTACAGCTCTCTTTACGAATGAGACTCAGTGTGGCACTGAGAAATTACTACCCTAATTCTTACTTGACCAAAAGTGCTGATAGCAGATCATAAGCATTGCTACCTAGCTAACATTCCAACACGTTGGTGTAGTGTTGCATGTTCCATAATTCTTTCTCAGTATCTGTTGATAATAGTCATATACTTTGATTTGCTGCCATAGATTTTGTGTGAAGGGCTGGTGGTTGTTGTGGCTTAAGTCCAGTAGACACCTAAGCACCACACAGGCCCTGCTATTCCCCCTCAGTGGAATAGGAAATGAGGAATGGAACAGAAAAAGGAAAAAAAACCCCTTGGGTTCAAAATAAAAGCTGTTTTAAGAAGTGGAGCAAGAGAGAAAGAAAACAAAAAAAGTGATGCAGAGGCAGCCCCACATCACCTCTCATGGGCAGACCAGTGCCCAGCCAAGTTCTGAACAACAGATGGCAAACAACTGAAACCTCACTCTTCTCCCTTTTTGTTGCTGACCATGGCACTAAATGGCATCTGTCTGGTCTGTTTGTGTTGCCTTCCTGGTTATGCCCCCTCCCAAACCCTTGTGCACCCACCAGCCTATTTATGAGGAGCAGGGGAGGATGTAGTGTGAGAAACAGAAAGGTCCTGGATCCTGTGCAAATACTGTTCAGGAGTAACTAAAACGTTTCTTTTCAGAATACTGATTTGGTCACAATTTTAAAACAGCAGCATAGTACTGCTATGAGCAAAATAAGCCTATCCCAGCCAGAACAGTTACAAAGAAAGGTTGCCAATGCTCTCATCATCTGAGCAGAGAGAGATTTCATAAAATAATTTATCCACAGCTAGCAGGTTCGATGGTTTCCTTTCATTTATAAATGCAGTGCCACTCTTTGGGTTTAATCAACTTTGTAGTGTATTTTTCTTTTGATTTGACAGAAAACTCTGGCTGTTTTGGGCAGCAGACAGATGGTGAGTCTACTTCCTCTGATCACTTCAGATAGCATTTGACTACTGCTTTTGTTTTTTTAGCAATTATGAGCAAAATCTGCCATGAGCCCGCACAAGAGGCCTCTTGGTAAGACTCCTTGTTTGGTCTTCTGCTGTGACAGTGAAAAGCAGAATGATTTTCTTTTAGCAGTGTTAACTGACAGAAGTTTGTGTAAGCTATCATTGCATCCTGGTGCTGAGATGAATAAAAACAGGACATGTTTGAAGCTGATTTCTTCCACTTGGACTGCCTGTAGCATTAATGTCTCTGGTACTGATGACACTTCCCTAATAGGCAGGAGAGTTACAGGCATCCATTTGAAATTGAGGCAATCCTGCTTTTAATACTAATCTTCATGAGCATTCTTCTAAATTCAGAGCAGTCTCTTACTTGCATTTTATTTTTCTCAGAGATTTATTTAATCTGGATTTTACCAAGTTGGTAACCAAATGCAGGAAGAGAAGCTCATCAGCAGCTCATCTCCTAGAAGAGTCCAGTTCTTTGAAGCCCAGCAGTTCATCCCACCGACATAAAATCCCAGAGCAGGAGACAGTAAATTGGGGGATTTGGGCTGTTTTATCCTGGCATTTGTGCTTGTTACATTTCTTGGATTTTAACTGGGGATAAGGTGTAGAGCTATTAGTTTGACATATGTGAAATACTTTTGAGTTGTTGACTTTCCATAGTCTATCCAAATCCAGACATTAGCATATGAGTTTTTTAGGATTTCACAAAGTTATTTTAGTGCTCTCTCCCTTCCCCCCCCAACCCCTGCCAGCTAGTTTAGGTTTTAGAGCATGCAATCTGAATTACACCTCAGGAAGAGCAGTGCAAGCCTTTTAAAATGCTTAAATATGAAGACTTTATCACTAAATCTAGCAAATTACATTTTAGAACAGCTCTCTTACTGGGGAAGAAAGCATGCACCTAACTGATTCTTAGATTCTTGAAATAATATGTAGTGACTTTGTGAAATCTGTATTTTAGTTTTTAATATGTTACATTTATTCTGAATTGTATTAATAGTCTGGTTTTGCGGCTGAAACGGGGCTTTTGAATGACAGTGCATGATTTCACTGAAGTTAGTGTATTTCTGCAGGTAGGACCATCTTTTGTATAGAAAGCCAGCTTCCAGTTAAAAGGAAGGTAATTTTTAGTATGTCCTTCAGTAAATCCAGTGGAAGGTTATTTACTGTCATGGCAAATGTTCAGTTATGTAAAGTGTCACATTACTTTAGTTTCAGAAGAGAAGCTTTGAAACAGTCTGCTCTATATATCTTACTAAAACTGTACAGCAAAATATTGCTCTGTATGTTATGAGGCTAAGTGGTTTTTTTCAAGTGATTTCCCCCCTCCCCAAAGATTTGTAAATAGGTGAATAGTTTGTGTGCGTGACAGAAGCCATGACTTAGGGCAGTCCTTCTCTTGTGATCTATGAAATGGGTGACACTAGTTTTACGTTCCACTTCTAGTCCCATGTGCACAGGATTTTTTGTGTTAAATGAGGCAGAACATAAATAAGCAGAAAGTACCTCTGTAAGAATTTTTAAAAACACAGTCCCAGGAGACGTTGATGTTTCAGTTTTGTCTCTAAGGTGGACATGTCCTAGAAGTTACATGGCCTATAATAGAACCTTCTACCCCCAAATTAAGTAGTTAATAGAATTTTTTTTGGAGTTGCCTAGGCAAGCATCTTAATCCTTGGAATTTCATTGCATGCTTGGATATTTTCTTTATACAGTCAGGTTTGCTGTGTAAGCAGATTTTAATTTTTTTTTTTCAGGGAATAAGACTGCATGTATCCGTTAGTTTAATAAAGCTTTTTTAAAGCATTTTTTCTAAAAGCATTAACTGTGTTCATTATTGGCATTGCAGTTAATAAATGTCATTGGGAAGGGCCAAGCAAATTACCTGCCATAGTTATGGTTGAGATTGGGCAATTGATTCTGTTTTTGGCAGCTAAGTGTATGCAGAAATGCTTTGGTTATTATTTCAAGTGCTCAAATGCGAATATTTACTCAGTATATGTTATGATGCCTTGTTGACTTATTAGAGGTCATTCTATAGCTTGAAGAAAAGAAAGACCTTTCTCTAGCTCAATTTGTTTAAAGAAAGGTACCCTCAGTGTATTTGAAAGCATTTACAATTGAATGTGTCAACAATTTTTGGTGTCAAAACTGTGTTTCCCTTCTAGTAATTCCCCTGAAGTGGCAGCTGTATTTAATTTTATGTTGAAAAATACCTCGTTTCAGTCAATTGCTCAAAATTAGTTTGACTGGGCATATGTACCAAGACCACTCACATTCCAGAAAGATGTTGTAGTGGTCAAACCACATAATGTGGAATAAAGAAGGAATCCTTTTACCTCATAAGACAGTGTTAATTCTTTTCCAAAAAGAGGCATGTACCTCTTTGCCTTAATGGAAGAGATCCTGCTTGTCAGGCTTGAAGTCCTGTCTGCTACTTCTGAGAGCGTTTCTGAAAATAGGTAGGTCTTGAAATGTGCACACCTACCTGGGTAGATCTGAGGATGTAGCAAGAGTTATTTGTTGAGTGAAGTCACTGATTGTGTTCTCATCACTTTATAATTTTGTCTGCCTTTTTCCACTTGGGGTGAACAGAATGTCACATATTTGCAGGTTCAGCCATAGAAATCTGACTGCTTTTGAGGATGAAATATGCCCTTGATATGAATAAGATCAAGTTCACTTACTTTTTAAAATGAGGGGCAAGGAAGAAAACCCAGAATATTTAAAACCTCCTGCATTTCCTTCAGTTGGTGACTTCAAATTTCAGTGATTGTGTTAGTCAAAAAAATGCTTTTTACTGCTTCTTACTTTGGTAGAATTTTGACTGTTTTGGATGTGCAGTTGAAAAGGCTGGAATCTGGAAAGCCTAAGGAATCTACACTATAACATGGCAGGTATACCAAAGGCGGGTTTTGACTGTCAGGAGGAATAGAAACGGGGAAGAAATAACTGGTGTGTGGGACAGGCAGGTGATTCATGAGTAGAATACAGAAAAGTCCCTTCATTTGCATTGCTCTTTTCTAGCCTGGAATGAATCTGAATTTCTGAATCTTGTTATTCTTCTGCTATCAGCAAGTTTTGTTGAAAATCATTATATTTCCACCTAAGGGAAATTTCTGTTCATCCAGGTATATAGGATGGTACCTCCCACTGATGGCATGTTAATGATTCCTTGGAAGGATTGTATCATTGTATCTGGTGATTTAGGAGAACTCCAGAGGGCTTTATAGTAATTTTATTTCATTTTGCTTAAAACCCCCCATTATTCTGTAAGCTTTTTAATTTTATTAATGCAGAAAAGTACAGCAGTAAAACGTCAATAAACAATATAGCAAGGCTTATTTGTTCATTTCATATTCCCATATGTAATTTTCCAGTTGCATATGATTTTCCTCAAGACTGGAGCCTGATTTGGTACGTCAAGTGCACAGTGTTTATTCCTAATGACTGGCTATTAAATATCTTGTTTATTCATTGTGTAGCCTGAGGTTCATTTATTGCGTGCTGTTTTCTGAAGACAGAAGACCTAATTCTTGAAATAAAATATTCAGATGTCCAAACAAACAAACAATACAAAATAAACAAAAAGAATTAATCTATTCTTGCAAATGACTGAGGTCAGGCTGTCCTCCTTTTCCTCAAACTGTACAGGCAAAGGTTGAAAGCACACACACACACGCACGCACACATTATATATATATGTATGTATGTATACTTACACACTTCTGGGAGCCTGTTTTGAAATGCTTAAGACTCTTAAATAAATTCCAAGAGATATAATTAATTAATTAATAAGTTTATTTATTTAGTTAGTTATTACTGTTCCTTGTCTGTTCTTTTTAACTGATTTCAGCTACTGCTTAAATACTGATGCATCTGCCCGGCCTTAACTGCAAGCAATGAGCACAGTCCCACTTTTCCCAGCCTTAGCCCCTCAGTGGGACTTCTCTTTGTGATTTGCTTGCTGTTTGCTCTGGACTCTGTCAGTCAAGCAGTACCTGCTGGTCTGTGACAGCACTGACTGCATGCCCTGGATGGCTTTTCTCCTCACGGACAACCTAAGGAGAAGTTACTGCATAACCAGGTTTTGTTTTCAGAATATATGTGTCCAGTGTACTCAGTGAGGCTGCAGGCTTATGGAAGTGAAAAAATAATTGGCACATATTCTGTGCCCACAGTAAAAATCTGTGTAGTATGTGCATACAATGCTGCCCAGGTGAGACTCTGCAGCCAAGCTTCTTTGTGGTATTTTCAGGTATTGAATGCTTGACTTTGTTAACATCACTGAATTTTTGGGCTTCATTTGTGTTTAATATACACTCAGTGGAATTACCTACATTGCGAGCAGTCAGACATCCTGTGTATGAATTTTTCTACATATTTTTGCAGATTCAGACTTTTTGAGGAGTGTTTTAGAAGGATTTGAGTGATGGAAGTTGGATGTAGGCAGCTGTTGCTCATGTAGCCATTGTGCAGATGGGTGCAATCCTGCTGAACCTTGAGTTCTGGGGGAAATTGCTGTAGCTCCATGCCTAAAATATTGTTAAAATTGGATTAGAAGCTATTTTCTAGTTTGTTGGCAGCAGTAGGTGATAAATAGGTAGCAGTAGGTGAACAGAACTTGGTGTTCTGTTCTGAACTGGGCTGAGTGAATTGTCTGTAGCAGAGCCAAGCTGGCACAGAGTTTGCCTTGGCAGAGAAGGTGAGTGCTCTGTGGCATCAAAATGTTGGGAATTTCCCGCTGTTGGAAGGGCTGTCTGATGTAGTGCCATGTTAAAAATCTCATGCGGATTTCAGTGTCACTGTTTTTGGAGTCAGTGTTGCCTGTTTTTTGGGTCAAGAAATAAACCACAGCACTATCCTTTCATAAAACATAGAAACAGATTTGGTGTGCCTTAGTGAATTGCTGCATAGGTGAAGGTTTGCAAAGGGCCCAAAGTTGAAGTTAATGTGCAAAACTGTAGTTTCGACCTCTAGTTTGTATTTCATTTTAAAAAATCACTTTTGATGTTTTCAAAATTCTTCTATGTTTAAGTTCACCTGTGATTTAATAACCATATAATCATTGTTTACATGCTGCTTTATTCTCTAGTGAATTTCACAGCATTTTCTTCACTGTTTATGTAGAAGGGACTTTTTAAAATATAATTTCATTACATTTATAGCGTGATTAACATTGTGTGTAACAGATTTCTATAAAATTCAGTGATCAGGTGATTGTGTTAATTTTATTCCCTGACCACCATCATTTCTTGGCTTTACAGTCAAAATTTTTTTTTCTTAATAGCAGTGAGATGATTGTGTTTCCTCCTGTCTACTTCCCCTGTCTCCAGGGAATCATGCAAGAATTACATGCATTTTCCTAGTTGTATGTGTCAAGAATTGAAGAAACAGAGCTATTTCATCTTTGTTCAGAGAAAATTGTAGTCTTTTGTTAGAAGAGAAATTCCTAGCTATTGAAGCCTTAAAGGATGAGGGTGATATTTTGGGAGCTCAATCTTCTTGGGTCTAAACAAAAAGATATAATGTGTCATTTTCCTCTGGCTAGTATCTAATTGCATAGACTAATTTTTTTTCTGAAGTTGGTTCATTGAAGTAGTTCCTGCATGACATGGAGAACTTCCTGTGTAATGTTGTTATTTCCAGAGATCCCAAAGACTTAGAGTAGGAAGTGTTTATTGATTTATCCTTTCTTTCCTCTCCAGACTGCATATCTCAGAGAATGTTGGAACTGAATATGCTGAAAAATACAGACAAGCAGAGGAACAAGAGCTGAATGTGGCTGGAAATGATCAGCTTGTCTATAAAACAGGTAAAAAAACCCCCAGAATTACTTAGTTCCTATTATAAACTCAGATATTACTGTCCCTTTTTCTCCCTGTTGTCTTTATGCTATCTCCCTCTCTAAACTGAATGTACTTGTTTGTTTTTTGATGTATGTGCATTAGTTTGTTATATAAATCTTGATATTAAAAAGTAAACTCGTTATTTTCTGGAAAACACAATGTATTATTCTGTTGCACAGAAAAATGTGCATACATCTAGCTTGTTGTATTGATAAATGTAGGTACGTGATTAAAATAAACCTGCAAGGAAAAGATACCACTCATTAGATTCATGCCTTTGTTCTGTTTTCCCATTTTCTATTCATATTTCTCTGTGTACTTGATTGTTGCTTTGAGCTGCCTTTAGAGAGGAATTCAGTTGCACTTCTTTCCTAGGAGCTCTGGTAAAAGCACTGTGAGGCTGACTCACTTGTCAGGGCAGCTCAGCTTCAAACTCTTACTGTGCCTCCTCATTTCCAGATTCGTTAATGTAGCTGATTTTCTGAGAAAAGGACATTTATGTTTTATTCTGTTCTGTGTGTCATTCTCTTAATACTTTCTGTATACCTCTGCTGGCATACCAAAATGTGACAAATTGAGAAATTTTCTAGAAATTACTGTCCTTGAGCGCATCTGCAAATTCTCTGGCCTCTGGAAGTCAGGCTGATAAAGCCACTTGTGGGATTTGTCATCAGCTGAGATGCAGTAGGGGCTCTTGGCCAGTTCACCATGTGCAGTGCACCTCGTCTTCTGTCCTAACCACAAAATACTGTCTCTTGTTTCCTTGACATTACATAAAATTTGTGGGAGAGGAAGTATTAAAAGGTGGGAATGGGGGAATAAAGAAACTGGAAGGAGCTTCCAGTGTTTTCATTCAGGCATGATATTTTCCTAGTTCTTGTATGTGCTTTACTAGCAAAGGAGAGTCAGCAGCAAGCTGAGTAAGATTGAGTTCTGTAGATGTTTTTTTAGTAACACAGTGATATTGATTAATGCAAGGCAATACCATAGCTCATTCAGTATCTTTTACCTGTTAAATCAAAATCTTGTATAATACAGACTACTAACTTCAGCAGCACTAGTGGCTGGCATGACTGTGAATGGGACTGATGCTAGCAGTGTTCCTTCTGTAAAAGAAACAGGATTATAACTTAGGCTTTTTAGGAAATATTTCCATGTAGTCATCTTAGTACTTTATTTTATAAATACCCATTTTCTCTTGGTCTACCCTAAAATATTTGTCCTTGAAATTTTACCTTGTAATATTTACTCTTGCCTTCCAGTTGTAACTTACTGTGGCAGCATCTAGTTAGCAAACAGCCATAAAAAATAACTAGAGTATTGACATATTACATAATCTCTTATTAATCCATCAGATAGTTTCCTCAGTTCCATGTCCCCCCTTCCCCCTGTTCTGGTCTTTGTCTGTCTCATTGTCTGGAGTCAGTAGCTTCAGGAGCTGTTCTGTGCAGTGTTGATGCCTGCCTGCTCTCATCAGTGCTCTGCTCCCAGCAGTGTGTGATCCAGTGGCAGACTCCAAGCAAAGTGGATAGTGACAGGACTGGAACATTCCTACGGCATTCTGAGACTGAGCTGCCAAGTCCCACCTAGATGCAGAATAACATAAAAGCTTCAGAAAGTCCTGGTTCTTACTGCTCTTGACTTTTACTTACAGACAGATTCAGAAATACTGTGCTGGGATAGTAGAATAAAAAAGCTCAGTAAGTGAGCCATAAGAATTGTACTGTTAATTTTACAGCTTATAAATGTGTATATTGTTCTACATTTGAGACCGCTTTTCTCTAATGTATTATGCTCATCATTCAGATTTCAAGAGCTTCAAGATGTATTTGTAACTATCAGCTATATTGATCTCAAAGTGTATGTTTTCTTCAAGAACATGGGAACTGTCATAAATGATCAAGGATTTATCTAGAGCAGGACCTATGAGTTGAGCTGTGTTGAATACAAATGTAGTCAAGAAATAACCTTCACAACATGGAAATGAGAAACTGATTTTTTCTGAAGGTTCTGAATTGGAACCCCTTTTGTAGCTTCTTTCTCTCAGAGTTGCTGTTCTAACTGTCTGCAATATTTTCTGTGCGAATTGATAGCCTGTTTTAAATCTTGCAGTTACTGAAACTGCTTGTGCACTGCTTTGTGCCTTGTTATTTGATGAAATTTATTAAGTTTAAATCTTGTGCTTTCCAATGTCTTTGAAAGAGCATATGTTTTTATACTGAGAAGACAACCAGAAATGCCTGATCTGCTTCTTTGTTGGGGAAACAAATCATCAAGGAACTCCATTCTGCAGACCATGGTAGAAATGATACTGCTGTGCAGAGGAGATTGAGGTGATTAAATAAAAGCAGAAGAAAATTCTTTGTTGTATCTATTACCCAAAATGAGTATAGCATTGGCAGTCCTTTCCTGTCCCACCAGGCTTGTTTCATGTTTGGTACTGGCTCTTCTAGGTTTCACACACTTTTGATTCAGTCATGGGGTCATTCGGTGTTGCGCAGAGGGAAACCTTCCAGAGCTGCATGTATGGGACACTTAACACTTTACTGACCTTGTAGAAAATGTTTTTTTTCGAAATTTGGGAATTCTGAACTGTCCAGACTAGAGCTTTGCACTTTAGAAAGTAAAATTCTTGGTTCTCTTTTTTTTTTTTTCTTTAAAGGACACAAAGACACATAGAATTATTTTCATGAAGCTTTGTGGATGGCAGCTTTTTTTTTTTTCCTTCCCTCCCTGTCTTCATGATTTTCACACCATGAAGAAGTAATTGCTTTCAGAGGAGATGAAATTTAAACATTGTTTCTGATGTATAAGAAAACTGAATGTTTAGGTACCTTACACATTTTGAATTCAGAACAGATGCATGCCAGAAAAATTAGTCATAGCACAGCTCCTCACCCCAAAACCTTTTGTATATAAGATATGTGTAAGTTGAAGAGAATTGTGGTAGGGAAGTCTGACCAGACAAGTATTTTCTTAGGAATTCTCTGAATTAAGCTCATCAAGGATCAGTTAGCACCACCTTCATGTACATGGTGTTTGTCTGAGGTAGCACCATATTCTGAGAAGTCCTTTTGGTTTTTGGCTTCAGCATAGGAGCCAGTTGTTACCTGTGGCTTTCCTTTCGTATGAGCTTCCTTGCAAACTGTAATCACTTAGTGAGTTTTTGGCTCAGTGGAAGAATGATCAGTGATTTAATAAGCATCTCATTTGATTAATCTAACCAATACTTTCAAGTATATTTTGTTTTAAGCATCTCATTTTAATTGCTTAGTGGCAGTAGCAAGATACAGCTGTACAAATTCTTCTCCCAGAACTGGTGAATACAAAAATCTAATCTTATGTTAAGGGATCTCTTCATATTCAGTTCAGGAAACAGGTACCAGAAGGAGTACATCTGCTGCATGTGCTGTAATAACTGAGATACTGAAAAATTGCTCTTTCCATGTGCACTGGACTGTTTTAGTCATTGACATCTCTACAGGACTTTCATTGAAAAGGAAGGGAAGTGAGCAGGCAAATTCATCTTTCCTGTAACTGAGTTTTCTGTTTCTTTTTTTGCACTGACTCTGAATAGAGAAATGAATATTATTCTGGACTGGCATTAAAGCTGCTTATACACTGAAATATTTTGTTTGTCCTAAATCAGCATGGGGAGGAGTTGCCTTCTTCCTCAATTTACTATTTTCAGCTTGGAAGCATCTTGCATTCTGTGTCAGAATCCAAGGGGCAGGTTAAAGCACAATGCCTTAGAAAGGTGTGCACTGTTTGGGTCAGTTGTCCTGGTCCTAGTGTTTTTCAGAAGGTATAAACAATTGAAAAAGCAAAAGTTTGTGCCTCCCTTGCTAATAATTCCGTAGACCTGTGCCTGAATTTTTAGATGTGTCTGTATTGGCAGGAATTACCAGCTTTTCTGAAGACCAGTACTCATTGGGGGATTTAGTACATATTAGATAAGAAAAATAAAAGAGAAAAACCCCAAGCAAACCCAAACATTTAAAGGTAATTACACTGTATGGTATAGAGTCCACAGTTGAATGGTTGTTTAAATCAGTAGCATAACCTTTCATCAGGGTGTACATTCAAATGTTCTCTTCTGCAGCAGGTCTTCATGGTTTAGAACAACTTTCGTGTTTAAAAAATAAAGGTGAAAATTTTAAGGTCTTGTAAGATGGTTGTTCAGGTTTCCCATCTCAATTTCATTTTGTTTTTTGCTAAGGATCATCATAGCTTTCAGATGGAATTTGCCCTTGGTTTGTTAGGGTGAGGCATTTCCATTGCTGTGTGGGTCATGTCAGTGTTGATCTCAAGTTGTTCTTTGCTGAGGCCCAGAACTGTTCTGTCTCTGCAGACAGAAGTCTCAGAGCTGTCGTGGCATTAGTTCCCCAAGCAAACTCAGTAATGTTTCTTCCAGTTTAAGCACAGAAGACATGTCTTGAATAGAAAAAACCCAAACCATACAGTTTTTAGTACTTGCAGCATCTGCTAAATGGTTGTGTGGCTGTGAGTTGTCAAACTCTGTGTGGTGGTTGTGGGTAACGTTGGATCACCATTTACTTCTGGTATCATTTTTTTTCCAGACTCCTGTGCTTAGGAGAGAGTAAGATGTTGTTGTCCTAGAAATGTTATATAAAAAGCAGTATTAAAAAAAAAGTTATGTTTCATCAGTGAAAAAAATTACACATAAAAAATTAATTAAATTGTTTTTCAGCTGGTGTGTGAATACCGGTGGCTATTTCTTTGCTTCTGGTTTGTTACTTTGTGTTTTATAAATAAAATTCTTAATTGAATTTTAGGTTAATGATGTCTTACTTATACACTGGGGTTTGTACTGAATTACAGAGAGTTATTATATGAATCTTACCTTTTGATTTTTTGTGCCTCCCTCCTTATTTATAAGCACTGTTAAAAATTGCTTTCTTCTTTTAACATTTTAACTTTTCAAAATTGCAGTTATTTCTTTGAAAACCTGATAGAGATGGGAAGGTTATGTTGCTTTAGCAGGAAATCTGCTGATACTGGGATCTGTTCCCTGACAGCTTGAGGCTTCTTCCAGCATTGGTCAAATCACACACAGCTATGGATGTCTCAGTTGTGACATGTTTGTGCCAGAGGGAAGCCAGTCAGCCTTTGTGTGGTGTTGCTGTGGCAGAATTCTATATATATAAATGAATTTTTCTGGGGAATGTATTTAGAAACTTGACCAAAAGTATTTTTAAAAGGGCGGTTAATATTTTAAAGGGGTGCTGCTATCAAGTTGTGTATTTGTTTGTGTTTAGTGGTGCTAAGTAGATCCTTGTGCAGTGATCACCTTGCACTGTTGTGTTACAGAGTCCAGGTAAAAGAATTTTTCGTGTTGCAGAATGTGGCTTTAGGAGAACTGTTTTTTAGTGCCTTATGAAACTCTCATAGTGAGCTGTCCAGCTTTTGGGGCTTTTTTGTAGTGTTAAAATAACGTAATTTGTTTTCCTTGACACTTTGAGGCAATTCAGGGGTGTGGAACACTTTGAGGAATGGCACAGAGCTAAGATGATGTTCTGCCTGCTTCTGCCTCACTGCTGTGTGAGATTGTTACAACTTTTCTAAAGAAAGGGAGCTGTAACTGCAGTCAAGTATTGAGGCTGCTGCTTTATTGTAAAGTAATTATTGCCTTTATAAAAAGAATAATAAAATTGTCTCACTACTCTATTTTTTAGAGAAATAATGACATAAAAAGAACTATGAGGTTTTATTACCTGTATGTAAGTAGCCATTTCACCATGATACCTGGTGAAACCCATTTGAAATGAAAAGCATTTCCATTTTTAATTTTGTTATGCTGTGTATATTTTAGCTAAATCGTTTAATTGTTACTTGAAAAATTGTTGTTTACCACAGTCTTGTCCAGGTTTTCCCCATCTGTACCTCCAGACCTGTTCTTTTGTTTTCATGGTCAAACTGACTGCAGACCTCTGAGCGGAAACTTTGGCTGGCACTGAAAGATTCTTGTCCTGTATTACCCAGTGCTAATGGGGACTAACTCCTGCCAAGGTGCACTGTCAGAGTATCACATTTAAAGGTCATCAGGGCTCTTAGCAGATTTTAATGGCTAAATGGCAGAAATATAATGGTCTTCCTGTCAAATTGTGGGTTATTTTGTACTGTGGATCCAGTAGACTTTAAGGGAAACAACATATGTACATGAATAAGGCATATATTTTTTGGTATTGTAAACAGTTATTGGGTAAACAGGTGGAATTGGCAGTTGTAATGCAAACTGCAAAAATCCATTTTTTTGCATTAAGAGAAAAGCATAGAGTTGTATATATCCTTTCCACTGGTGGTGGTTTACACATACAAGCAGTGTTTTTTCAGAGTTGTTTCCAGTAAAACAGCAGTTGCATGAACATAGAAAATCTCTTCAATCTACTAATAAAAAATACTAATTCTATTAATACTTAAAGTATGCAATTGAACTTTTAGAGAAGTTAGGTTTCTAAATAGTGTTGTCATAATCTCCTGCTGGTGTTTCTCTTTGTCTATTGCAATAAGTGACTCTTGGTTATTTTTCTACTTAGGTACTTCATGGTCTCAGTGTGAATCAAGTGATTCAACTTCTATGCCAATAAGTAAGTGCAAATATTTGGATATGCCTACAGCCAAACACAGGGAAAAGGTAATGTCAGTGTATTTCTCTCATGAAGTAAAGCTGAAAATAATGTTTTGTTGTGGCTTTGGGGTGGTTTGTTTCTGTTATTGTTGTTTTTTAAAAGGAAACTTCCATTCCTGCTCTAAACACTGTACAGAACTTTTGGGTTTTTTACAAAACCATTGTATAAAATATCTTAAGAGGAAAAACGTTGGTGTTACACTTTCTTTTTATAGGTATTCACATAAAATATGTACATGAGTGTGTGCCCATATTCTTTTTCGTGGTGTTTTAATGTGGTTTAGGATTTCTCTTATCTCCAGATGCCTACAGGATGATAGAAAAGATGGCATGGTGTTTTACAGAGGCTTACTTTGTGGCTTGGAAGCTGTTGGTATTTCAAATCTGTTTGGAACCTGTTTTGAGTTGTTCTGTAGACTTACGAGTTTTCTTGAAAAATTGTTTCAGATAGTGTCTCTGATACAAAACAATTCAGTTGTGATTGTAGAAGGTGCAACTGGCAGTGGAAAGAGCACACAGATTCCACAATATATTTTGGATTATTGCATGAACCAGTCTCTGCCCTGCAACATTGCTGTTACCCAGCCTCGGAAAATTAGTGCCAGCAGCCTGGCCAGGTGGATTAGCAAGGAACGATCATGGTCACTAGGTGGACTTGTAGGATACCAGGTATGAGAAAACTTCAAATTGTATTTTAAAATGCATAAAAAGTACTCTATGTTCTTTCTTGGTTACTTTAAAGCATATCTAGTATCCTGAAGAAATGTTAGAGAATCTGCTTTTAAAGTGGAATTGCTATTTGTTTATCTGTCTCCTACTAAATGTTTGTAATTAAATCAACTTGTAAATTTGAACAACTATAAGTCCTGATTTGAATCCAACAGAAAATATTTGTCTGCATCAGACACATCTACATTACTAATCACTGAAATTGTTGCAGGAGAACTATGTTCTGTATTTTTTTCTTTAAACTCCTTGAGTAACTTACTTTGTTTGACTTTACTATGTTTACTTGTCAGCTCTATCAAAACTTTAATGCATTTATGACCAGGTTCTTTAGTGAACAATCTCTTGTTCCTTTTTAACAAACTCAAACTAGTTTTTCCTCTTAAATCTGTCTCTTCTTTTGCTTTGTTCAGCTCAGCTTCAAGCTCAGTTCTGTCCCTCCATTTATAGACTTGATGCCATCTTCATTCCTCTTTTGACACAGGTCCTGGTGCTTTGATCAGCTCCTTGTCAGTACCCACAGCTTAGGCTGCTGTGATGGTGCTTTCTTTGGTGGTTAGGCCACAGCTGTCTCTGGGTGAGCTGCTCTGGTTCCTCAGGCCAGTGGGTTCACATGGCTGTTGACAGTGGGAGGGATGTCCATGGAGAATTGTCTGCTTCTGGAGTCCTGTGCTGGGAGAAATGTTTGCTGGTTTCTTCTTCTTCTCTGCTTCATTCTGTTTCTTGTTGTTTCTTCCTTTCTTTTGTCCACTTAGGGTATAGTATGTATATGTTTGCTAGCATGCCTTGAGGAGTTTCTGTTTCTTCATAAGTCTGCAGCTACAGTTTATTTCCTAATATGCTACATGTGGTGCCATTTAGGTGTGTTAGGTGTTTTTTGTTACCCTTAAATCTGATTTTGTACCGTTTTCAGGTCAGGAGGGATTTGGTTTTTCACTGAAAGTGACAGAGTTGTTCATAGCATGGGCTCTTACGTGTCAGGCTTCTGCTTCATCTGTTAACCCCATGTCTGCTTTCTTCTGTGCCACATCATAAACATGCCAGCAATAACCAAAACACCAGTGTTACCCACATTATTCTCATACTAAATCCTGAAAACACAGCGCTGTACCAGCTACTAAGAAGAAATTCACTCCATCCCAGCCAAAACCAAGACAGTTATGTGTGTTCTTTCAAAGTCATTTATATATAAACCCTTTGTTGTGATTTTTGATACCTTGAATTAATTACCCATAAAACTGCTAAATTGATTCATTAGGCTAGTGAGTCTCAAAGACTTGAAATGATACTGTGCTTCCAGACTGTCTTCAGGGCAGTGTGTGTGGATGTGTTGTGCTTGTTTCACCAGCACTTGTGTGAGCTGAGTAGAAACAGAGGGAGATGGTGGAGTGCAGTGTGTCTACTCTAGGCTGATTCAGAGCTGCACATGAAAAGATGGTCCCAGCTCTGCCTGCCTGGGTGGGTTACATGTGAGATAGCTAAAGTTACACAAGTATGTTAGAAATCAAAAATCTGCTTCATACAGGGTTGTAGAACTTTATCTCAGGAGTAAGTTGCCTGGTCTTGGTGGTAAGTTGAACCTCTTTCTTTTTCCTGTGAACAAACTACACTTGGGCAAAATACTTTTCTTGCTCTTCATGTCAGTGGAAAGGATGGTGCATGTATGTACCTTTAGGAGTCTCTAAAGAATTCTCAGTCTAAAGTCCCCAGGAAGTAGTTCTGTTACTTCATAAAACTTAAGTTTTAAAATTTTTTGAAATTTCTCCCAAAGAAAAATGAGCTAACTGGTTCTGGTAACAACACTTCTGTATGGAGACTTGTGCAAGTTTGAGGAATTAATTTTGATGGGTTTACACTGTGTTTGATTTTGGAGTTCTATCACATGCTTGCTTCTGTGACTACAGTAAATATGTTTCCAGCTGGTATGTATTTTTCTTATTTTTGGTAGTTAAGTTTAGAGAATGTTTCAACAAAGGAGACGAGGTTGCTGTATATGACAACTGGAGTTCTTCTTCAGAAAATAGTTTCTTCCAAGAGCCTGACTCAGTTCACACACATTTTCATTGATGAAGTAAGTTGCTGGTGGTAAATTTAATTTTCATATTGACAAAGCCTTCTCTTCTGTCTCTTACCATGCAAGAAAAGAGAAATGCAGACATCTGCTTTTAAAGATGTTTTATATAAGTTGTCTAAGGTAACACTTGCTGAAATAGGCTTGTCAGTGTTCCTTTGAGCAGCAAGTTTAGAACTGAGGGTGTGGGGAGGGTTTTTGGTTAACTTTCAATATAGGTGCCTTGAAATGTTTTTTGAGATCCATCTTGTGGAATTCAAGAACCTGTCCATCTAGGCCTGTCAGGGGGAGGCAGCTACTTTTCACTCACTTGGATATTGCAAAGTGTGTGTTCTTCAGGGGTGTCCTGAAAAATACCTCTGTGAAAGTTCTGGCTCCTGGTTGGGGGTACAGTTCACTCATGTGGATTCATTATTGCTGCTGTCAATTCACTAAAAAGCTAAAAAAAATATACTTGTAATTTGTATATTTTTACACGTGTATATGCTTCTTTTATGTTGAAAGCAATATTTGACTTCTAATCCTAGTCAGATGTGAAATTGTGCTGTCACAAATCATGAATGTAAATCACATGTGGGATGTACAATATCTTGGGATGCAGTGATGCCAAAGAGGACTTTGGGGTTTTGGGGATTTTTTTTTTTGGAGGGTGTTTGGTTGGCTTTTGGGTTTTTTTTTTTTTGTGTTTTGTTTTAGCTTGTATTTTTTATAAGTGCCATTTTTAATTTTTATCCTGTTACTGATATTGTAGCTGAGAGCTACAGTATTCTTGGATATTTGAGGATCAGGGAGACAGTAGTTAGTGTGCCATTAGACTATGACAGTAACAAGGCTGTTCCTGACTGCACATTAAATGGTACACTGGAAACCTGGAAAAAATTGAGCAAGCAGTTACATTTTTGTATGAAGAAAATTTAATACTTCATTCAAACAGAAAAAGAAAAAAAACCCCAAAGCCTAAGGAATTGTATCAGTGGCCTTCATGGAAAAGATCTGAACACTCCAGTGTATTAGCAGAGTGTTGGAAACCTTAATGTTTCCTTTAATAAGGAAATGCAGGTTAAATGTAGTTTCAAAAGCTGAACCCCATAGAAGGTGCATACATAGAAAGTGTTATTGTTCCTTTAGTTTTAAGATTTACTCATTACATATGGAAGTGAATGAGTGAAGTTTTCTGGCCCCTTATACAGGAGAATGGGTTTGTGCAGAGGTTTTTCAAACTTTGTTTTCTTGGGTGCTGTAATTTGAACTGATGTTACTGACTTGTACCACTTGTTCAGCAGCATCCATCTGTCAAGACTGTGTGTTTTGCTTCCCCAGCCAGAATTCTGGTCCCTCCTGTTTCCCATGTGCCACCTTTTCCCCCATACCTACTACTGAGGTTGTGATCTTGAGCCCACAGTCACCATTTTTAACAATGGAATGTTCTCCACAACATTTTTAATTGCAGCTCTCATCCCTTTCAGAGAACTGCAGACATTTAGGAGCATACTTAAACAAACCAGGACCAAAAATCTTGACTTCTCACAGCAAGATCTTAACTGTCAGCCTGAAAACTGCCTTAGCTAAATTTGTTTTTGTAATGGGACAGCACTGAATATAAGTCTTATCTTTATATTATATTAAAATATGATAATTAGCTTCCAGGACATGCATGTTGACTTGTGAAGGCTGAACTCCAGAAAAAGCTGCTGCACTTTAAATATGTAAGCTGTAATTCAGGAAAGGGATATGGTCATCATGGATAATGTTGGGAAGAAGTAGTATTTGGTGAATTGTAAGGAGCAGGCAGAAGGCTCAGGTGCTAGGATATATAAAGATTTGGGTGTAAATTAATGTTTTAAAAAGCAGTTGTGTATTTGGGTCATAGCTGGAAGCCATTGGGAATGAGGCACATCTATTCAATTTGCTTAGTTTTCAGACAAACCAAAGCAGTCCCTGGGTCATTTGGGATCTTACCAGTACAGTTGATTTACCCAGCATCATCTGTAACTGTGAACTCTAGTAGAAACAGTAGTTAGAGCTCAAGATTGATTTCCTAGTTATTATTCTAGATTTTCTTAACTTTAGAGTGACATGATTTTCACAGAGGCTTCTGTAGTCATCTGAAGACTCTTGTTGGTATTTTAAAGTGTTCTTCACATGCCTAGGCTCAAAAGGTCTGTGCTTTCTTCAATGAAAATGTATTGTTATTCCAAGTTACAAAAATAAGGCATAAAATTGAGTAGGAAAGTGAGAGATTGCAAAAAGAAGAGGGTGAATTAATGAAAATTAAATTGTGGGTAATGTCTTCCAGGTGCATGAGCGTACAGAAGAAATTGATTTCTTGCTCTTGGTGACCCGTAAACTGTTGTATACAAATTCACAGTCTGTAAAGGTGAGTTCAAACTGAATTCTGCTGTTTTTTCTTGCAAGAAAACTTTTGCTTGTCTTTTATCTATGAAGGCCCTATTTTAAAGAATTTGCTATGAATTACTTTATTACTTTTTACTAAAATGTTATTTAGTTTGCCATTCCTCATAAGTAGGCAAGCTAAGGGGCATGCTTTTCCTGGCTGCTGTAATGTGTTCTGAGAGACTTCTTTTTTTTTCCCCCTCATGTTAAAATGCATTAGTTTCTAAAGCCTGCTTAAGGCTAAAAAATGCACGATGGATATTTGACTAGAATTACATCTTGGGTATTGAGGGCAGTGCTTATCCTTGGTTAAAATGGTAGCATTAACTCCTGGAAATACTGAGCGTTTTTGTTTAAGTGGGATGACATGTTTGAAGAAACAGCAAAAGACCAGAAATGCTGTACTGTGATTCCTGGGCAGAACTGGTAGTAAAATGTGACTGAGGTTTTTCTCTGCATGTTAGGCAATTCTGCTTTGTACTAAAGCAGAGTTCACAGGCATTTAGCAAGACATGTTTAGTCTTTGGGGTCTCAAAGTAATGAACTTTGGAAATGTTAGAAATTAAACACAAGTGATGGAGTTAGGCTAACTCAGTATATTTCTGTGCAGCTGCTTGGGAGTGCAGATACTTTGTGAGACTGGATTCTCTGAAGTGCTTCAGTTAATTGTTTAATGCAATTTTTTTTGTTCAAAATAGAGTCCAGGTTGGCTGTTTTTGTTGCATTTGGAAGGAATTATGTGTTCTTATGTACAGTCCATCACATTGATTCAAACTTGTTCTTCAGGTCTTCCAAACTTGCTGTCAGTGAAAGTGCTGTTAGTGCTGTTTTAGTTGGCATAGGACATGGCTGTGCACTTCACATCTTTCACTTTTTATCCCTTTTCACGCTAATTTAGATTTTAGACAAAACTCTTGTCTTTAAATTCAGAGACAGTGATATGAAACTATTCAGCCTTTTTTAGCACTTGACTCTGCTTGCTGAGAAGAGCAATAATTTGATCAAACTGAGTTAGTGAAAAGTTTGCCCTTTATTCTGATTATCGTGTTGGTTTCAATGGCAGGAATCCCTACAGAACCTGTCATCTTTTCCATTAGAAAACATTTTTTTGTTAGAGGTTCCTGACAAATTTTTCATTTTCCTCTGTAGTTACATTTTAGTCTCTTGAAATTGTCACTGAAAAAATCTACCCCTTTATATCGTTCTCTGCAGTTGTTTCTGCAGATGACAGTTTTTTAATATAGTACAAACCTGAGAGAGACCTATATTTGAGAGAGTGGAGGGATGTCCCTTTGAATTTTTTTATGTTGAAGAAGGGGGAACTCTTGATCTCACTTGCTGGCCTTGAGCAGAGTGGAATGGGCTATTCAGTTTGAATTTATATACTAAGCCCTGTGTCTTCTACTTCATCCTTTTTCAGCCTCTTCTAAAAAACTGTAAAGGAAGGGAGCTTTGATGTGGCAAATTCATTTAGGAAATGTAAGGTCCTCCTCCCATCCTCCCTGGACTCGTGAAACAAAAGGGTGCAAGGATCCCTGTTCAAGAGAGGAAACAAAACATTTTTAACTCAGGGTGGTATGAAATGCATGTGAGCTGTTTGTTTGCTAGTTTGGAAGTTGCAGACCTCAGAAATAGCAGGTTTGCTAAGAAATGCAAAAGCATTGCATCAACTAACAGGAGTTAGTTTAGTGATTCTCATGTACTGAGGACAAGATCTACCTGCTGAACTATCTAAATTATGCTGGATTTTCTGGCAGATGACTGCTGCAGATTATTATTTTTAGATCACAGAGCAGATACTGGATTGTTCTGAGGTTGATCTTGCTGGGATCGGGTTGAAAGAAAACCTTGAGACTAAGAGTGGCTCTATTGGGTCAAACCAACCAGTGCGGTTTCCATAGTAACTAGTAACAGTTCTTGGTATTATCTAGTGGGTCTTTGGACATATCCATGTTGTACAAGTGGTTTTGGACTCCTTGATCTTGAGCTGTCTTCTTTGATTACCCTCCGTTTTGATGTGTTTGTCTGCTGCATTGGTGATACGTGCTTGTTGAATTTTTGCTTTAGGAGTACATCAAACTCTTGGTTCAGTTATGTGACTCTTCAGGCACTCTGTTAAGAATCTGTCATTTCTTTCCACTTTGGAAGGATTCCACGCAGATTAGAGTCCAGATTACAAAGATTAAAAATAGTCTGGGAGAAGGGGTAGTTTAATATTCGCTGCCTGTAACTGCTGATTTAGACTGGATTTTGTTTCGATAGCCTGCAGAGAAGGTGACATTTTAACCTATTGCCCTGGCATAGGTGAGTCACTGTCTGTTGAGCCATGAGGCAGTCCATGCTGTAGTGGGACAGATTTTCATATATTTGCAGAATTATGTCCTTTCGAATTTCTCCTTTCAGGATCATGTTGGAAAACTTCATGGTTTAGCCTGCCCTCTCCATGTGTTCTTTGTGCCTTTTCATGTGCTTTGGATCTGAGCACAGTGCTACAATGCTCACTTTATTAGTTTACCTTCCTGTTGTTTTCTGAGGGTGATGGATGCTTTTGTGTTTTACAGCATTTCTGGTTTAGGTGGTGAGATCTTTATCAAGAGTACTATATGTTTCTGGTTGAATTTTCACCATGTTGTCTGCCCTAGGCATTCTGGCCTGATCCAGTCTCTTACAGGTGCTTGTCTTTCCAGGTTCTTATTATGGTATCTTAAGCATTTAGTTTGATTCTCTTAAATGTACTTAGGTTACATACCTGTAGTAACCAGAATTAGATTATTTAACATGAAGAGGAAGTGGAGAGTCCTATGTAGCAGGACAATTTGTGTTAAAATTAATGCTTTACATTTGCTGTATACTTTTTTTAACAGATAATATTGATGTCTGCTTCCATCAACTCCAAAGAATTAGCTGATTACTTCACACTTCCAGTTCATAATGGTTTGAATCCAGTCTGTGTATTTAAGGTGGAAGGCAGACCTTTTGCAATTGAAGAATATTATCTTGATGATTTGAAGGACATGTTTGATCTCCAGGTATTGTAAATATAATTTCATTTCTTTTGGACATAATAAGAAATTGGAATAGTCAATTGAAAACTGTGTAATAAAATGACATATAGCCACTTTTATATTGCAATTCTAGGTAATAATTAGTAGATGATGATAATACAGAGTCTTCTTATGAGCAGACTAGTTTTCCTTCATGAAACAGAAACATTTCAATAGTATGAGACATTTTGTTTGATAATTGCATTCAAGATGAGCAATGTAAAAGTGTGTGCAAAAAGTAACATAAATAGATTTACAGATCTCTTTGAATATAGCTGACAAAATCAGGGAATATTTCCTGAGTTGATTCATGATGTTGTTACATATCAAAGGCCGAAAGTGCTATGAAATGGAGAGAAAACAAGCATTTTTGATTAGAACTTTGATGTTATCAAATTGGCTTCTCTATCAGCTGAGGCTTTCCTGTTTTTCTTCCCTATTTCCTATTTTCAGTAGTGCCACAGATGTTATGCAGTAATTTTGAACCTATTTCTGTTGTAACCATGTAGGCCACCATGGCAAATAGGTAATTTTGAGTAATGGAAACATGTTAGAATAACAGATAGCTCTGAGATCCCTGGTGAGCTGTGCTGGAGAACTGCTTCTCTGATGCCTAAGGAGGGTGGGTGCTGGCTGAAGATGTTTGCTTTATTAATCTAGCTTATAAACTTCACAGAATGTATTTTGCATATTTTGTTTTTAGAACCTCTGACATTATAGCAGCTATCTCTGTAGACATCAGATAATGAAGGAATGAATGTAAATATGAGTTAATCTGTTTCCTTTGGTTTTATAATAGGAGTTTGTTTTACATTTAGAAAACAGCTGTGTAGGAATTCACTTGAGTGAACTCTTTCAGTGTTAATGGTGCAAGGCAAAATAAACAGGTTAAAGCAGAGTACAACAAATGCACTCAGGCCTGTATTATAATACCCAGTCTAAAAATAACTGGGACATGGGTGTAATTATTGGTCAGTTTTGATAATTCAAAACACTATTGGAATGTTATTACAGTGAAGAAGATGGGGGATGCACTTAAAAAATAGCAATGGGGGAACACACTGTTATTATTTAGCTTTCATCCATCAGTTCTGCATGGATAAAATAAAATAGTGAAATAAAATAGGAAGCCCAGAAGAAAATAATTGCTTCTGCTGTACACAGCTCAGGCATTGGTTATGCCTCAGCACAGGCAAGGTGAAATAAGAGGCTGTCAAACCATTGAAGTTTTAATTTCAATGCAAACAAAAAAATAAACTCAGTGCTTATAGCAGTTGGGCCATCAGTGTTTATACATTAGTATGGCAGATCAGACAGATAATATGGAAGAGATTATGTAATACATGGGGCTTTGTAAAATATTTTTGATGATGGCAACAAAAAGATACCCAGGAAATTAAGTAAGAAATTTACTTCAGTCAGGTTGGATTTGTCATAGTGCACTTGGAGCTGAATGTCAGCTTGCACACCTTGCACCTCAGAGATCACGAACAAAGGAACTGCTTTCAGTGCTTAGCCCTTTTTATTTTCCCCGTGTTTTTTATTTAAAGTTTCCATCTGATTCTTTATCTTGTGTTGCCCTATCTATAGCTATTCTGTTTTTCAGCAAGATGGAGAGAGTATGTTTGTCCAAGATGTTTCTTGTGACTTAGGGCAAGAGTAGAAGCACGTAAGTGCTCTTGATTTTCTTTTTTTTTATGTCTCTATTAAAAAGGATGAAATTGAATTCTAAAGCACTGATTCTTGGACTTGATCTTGTTCCTTATAGTGCTGTTTGTGAAGATTTTCTCTGAATACTAGTTACAGTTAACAAATTAAATGTGGAAGGTTTGAGATGGTTTGTTTAACATCCATAATAAAATGAAAGTGGAGTGTGGGTATTAAGACAGTTAATGAATTAATGCTGCCATATGGAGGCTGGAGCACATCTTTCATCATGCTAAAATCTAAATCAGTTAGATAACTGCCTGAGGTACAGGCTTCAGGCTTTAATTCTTGATGGTTTGTTTTCACCTATAAAAGCCTGTAAATTTTACATAAAGGAACACAGCAGTTAAAAGTAAATGCAGTCACTGCTCTTTAGATAAACAGAATTTTTCTAAGTTTACTTTTGATTTTAAAATTAATAACTGTAAAAACTACATTACATAAATCTTCAATCATTTCTTAAAGCATCTCAGTCAAAATCAGTTTAGTTCTTTGTAATTAGCTCTTGGCTGTGAGGTGTGAATCTTTGTCCCTTCTCAAAAAATCTTAAAATAATTGGATGTTACTATATAAATGTAGGATTCTTTTGTGAATCCCTCAGAGCTCTTGGCTTTACTGCATCATTCACTTCTGCATGTGATAATGTTTTAGAACTGTGCTTGAAAATAAAGTTTTTAAGGGTAGTTTCGACTTGAATAATTTGTCAGTTCATTGATGCTGTTGTGATTTGGAAGATGAATAAAAATGGCAGTCATTATTTTTTCTTCTGTATTCCTGTTTGCAGTAAACCCTCTGCTGTGGCTGGACAGACATCTAGCTGAATCAAAGATAAAGCTTTCTACTTGAATTACTTCATTTGTAGGAAAGAATAAAAATAAGGGAGAAAGAAGGGAGAAGCATTTTTCAGTGTAGCACTGGCTTACCCTTGCCCAGATACTGGGTCATTTATGCATGTACTGCTTGATTTGTGAGCTTAGGCTTACAAAAAGTAATTTATCTCTCTTTTGGCATAATGGGCTTGGTAAACACATTGTTCTGGATGTTTAACAGGATCATGATTTTGTCATACCAGCAGCCTCTAAAGCCCCAAGGAACATTGAAACACAGGTTTCATGAAAAATGCATGAAGGCTCTGTCTATAGGCAGTTTTAAAGCTAGTTGTGTAAATTCTTGCCTTTTGTTCTGGATAGTGTTAGAGATACGAAATGCAAATTTAAGAAATGAAGCAAAATACAAAAATGCAACCCATTTTTGGCTTGCAAAGGTAAAAACTCCTTCTTGTCCATGGAACTAGAGTCAAGAGTCCTGATGAAAGGTAGTGAGCTGCTGTCAAAAGCTGTTCTGATTATGCTGTATTATTTCAGTCAGGTCTGACTGGGGTTTGGATTTGCTGTTTGTCACATTGTTACCTTTTATTAGGAGTGATGTGGAAGCTTTGTCCTGTTAAAGAATACTAAAGGTACAATCAGTAGCAAAATTGAAAAGACAGATTTGACAGTTAGTTAAGCAGCGATAACATAAACCAAAAAATCCTACATTTGAGCAGCCCAGAAGAGATAACTTGCTTAGATTTTTCAGATATATTGGGGCAAAAATCACTCTGAAGAAAGCAGTCAAGTATTTTTAAGGTTTCTCATGGGCTAATCAAGCTGAGGACTGAGGTTGCAGTAGCAAATGCTGATCTAAATCAGTGTTTCCAGATTGCTGCTAGGCTTTTGTGATTGTTATGAGCTCCTTTACAATGGGAAACTGGTAGAAAAATTACTTACTTCTTTTAAATAATTTAGATATATTAGTTGTCTGTGATTTTAGCTCTCTGAGACACTTGGTACTGTAAAGAGTTTGCACTAGAGTGAGGAGAAACTCAGAATGGAAGGTGAGCAATGATCAAAAGCCATTTTCCCTACAAGAGAAAAACGTGTAATACTATAGACCTTTTTCATCAGACATAAAACTGAAAAGTGATTAAGTTACTGTCTTTGCTCTGAAGATTTGATGGTTTATGTTCTTAAATATCAAAGCCTTGAGTTTATACAGAATGCTGGAAAACAGGGTAAAGACAGAATCACTGTGGTTTTGTTGAGTACAACAGAACTGTAATTCTTTGACAGGGTGTGACCAAAACCACAAGACCCATTAAATGCAAAAACAATTTAAAGGAGAAAGATTTATGTGCAGGCAGGTAGAGAGGTCTGTGTAATAGCAGCTGTGAGAAGCACTCTACAGTCCTTACACAAATTCCTCCTTGTCATCCTGTTCCCATGTGTTCTGATCCCATGTGCTTGGCACTTCAGGATAAGGAGCTTGTCCTGCAGGTGATTGGAAGGTGGCCTGGTGCTTAAGTAGATAAATATCAGAAGCATTTCTTCAGCATTAAAATTGTAGGATGCTTGAAGAAAAATGTCCGTTTAGAAGTAATGAGTGCATCAGATGAAGTGCTTCTGAAGAAATCAGATGATTTGCAAGCACTTGACAAATTGAAATACATGTGTGAACCTGCAGTCTTTTAGCCAGTTACTCTGTGTTAACCTCATTACCTTCTCCAAACAGCTTCGTCCTCAGAGCCTTGGGGAACCAGTGATAGAAAAGAAAATGTATCAAGTGGCAGTGTCTCTGATCCAGTCATTTGATGAATTTGAAAAGAGGAGCAATAGGTAAGATACAGTTCAAGATCTCCAATCAGTGGCTTTTGGGGAAATGAGAATCTAATTAAGCAACAGCAGCAGTCCATAGTTATTAGTGGAAAATTATTTTTTTACATGCATCTCTGCCTTTATTTTACATATTTGTTTGATTTGTACCCAGTGTTCCTAAAGTGCACTTTATGCCCTGGAGCAGCATGAGTGACTATTCAAGGCAGCCATGTCATATGGAAAGTACTGCTTTACTGTACACCAGAGCTGAGGAGTATTTATATCAAGAATGAAACCATAGCTACTATTTTATATTGAAACCTAAAGCATACATTATGTAATGGGAAAAAAAGGATAAAAGCTAGTCATTAATTTTTACTGGTTGTTCAATGCCTTAATGTCATGTGAAATAAGTAAATACTGGATTTTGCTGCTCTGTGTTTTGTAGATTGATGTTTAGTATCTGAACATGTAAATGAAGTTGCTACTACAACTTTTGTCTAACACTGAGTGTGTATTAAGTAACCTAATTCTGATTATTTTCATTGCAGAATGAGAATGTTTCTGTTTTGTCATAGTTTTGAAGAAAAAAACTAAACCTAATGCTCTGGTTTCAGTGTTTATATATTGCATTTTTTCAGACAGCATCGTTGCAAATAATGGTTGAAATTTCATTTCTTCAGGAAGTTTAAATAATGCATGTTACAAAAAGTGTGTACTTCTGCTTGTTCTTCTAGAATAAAATAACTTGGGGTAATGAAGTAGACTGAGACTGTAAAACTAATGAAGCTGTGTTTTCTTGTTAGGGAGAAAAAGAACTTGAGTGATACATTGGAACGTGGCAGTGTGCTCGTGTTTTTACCAGGTATGTCTTAGTAACTTTCCTTCTTATTTGTCATCTAATGAGCTTTCTTCTGGCACTTCTTCCAGGGATTTATTAAACACATGCTTAATGAGGTTCATTGGTCTCTTTGGGCGTTTTTTTTCTTGGAAACCTGTTTAATTGTGGCAGTAATTGGAAAAGCTGTGAGTCAAAAATTAAGATGTTATGTATTTTAAAAATAAAATTAATTCTGTAGTTAATCTACAGAAATACAGTTGCTCCATTTTTTAGTGCAATTATTGATTAGTGTATGAAGCTCCTAGGATTCCTTTAGAGATGTTTCCTTATCTGCATATAGTGTGGTCTTCATTTAAATTGTTGTAGAAGCTCAAATCCACATTTTTCTTTCCATGTGCATTGCTTGGTGTAGTTGGCATGCTCAAAAACACACGTGATGACATAGCAATTATTGATCAGAAAAGTGGCTATACATGTAGTCTTCTGTAAAGAAGAAAACCTAAGTTGTCTTGCATAGAAATTATTGTAGCCTTTTTTTTTGACTGCCATTCTTATTTGAACTCGTTAGCTGGATTTTAGAGGTAGTGTAACTGGCCTGCAGAGTAGTTTTCCTAAATAGTAGTTTTCCTGTCATAAATGTGTTACCTGGTGGTTTGAAGTATTATACTTCATGAGCTGAACATTTGTTACTTGAAAACTTTGAAAAGATTTGGTTTGTTCAAGTGCAGAGTCACCTTGAAGTCCAGAGCAGCTGTTCCTTGGACACAGTGAAGTCTGTGCCTGCCAGGACTTTCTAACTCTGTAAAATGTTCATAAATGTCATCTCCCTGCTGTGTTGAGCTTAGGAATGGGCATGCCAGGGCTAGGGCTGGAAGATACACTGCACTTACAGAGCAGCTTTCCTTGGAGGGTGTTCCCCACTAGCTAAAAGGCATTAGAGCTGCCTTTCTTGGAGTTACCTTCACTATAAAATTAATGGGTAGAAGGAATTACTTCATTGTGTCAATGTAAGGCCCATTCTGGTTTGTAATTAATAAGGTAGGGAGACCATATCTCTTACCTCTGACCTCTGATATTGGTGTTTGCCTGGTGTGTTTTCAGACTTCCTCAGCCCATCTGAGGCTTCATTTCAGTCTGAAATTACTCCTTAGCACTTTCAAATCTGTTTATCTTTCACTTTGAGATTTTGTTTGGGGTTTGTTTGTGTGTGTGTGTGGTTTTTTTTTAACTGTGCTGCTATCCATGATGGCTTAAAACTGCAAGTGATAAACTGATTTTTTTATTTTTGTTTTCTTTGTTTTGTTTTATTTAGATACATTTGGTAAATTTGTAGAAACCTGTGTAGTAATGCTTTCTGAGTGAGCTGGTACATTCAGGTTTGTGTTTTATTTCTTCAGTGTTTGACCTTGTCTGGTTTTAAACTGGATACTCAAGACTGATCTGAGCACAGGATTAGCAAACAGCCCTTGAAATTTTCCTCACAAATGTTTTTATGCAGAACTGGAGAAAAGGGGAGGCGAGCCCTCAGTTTACAAGACAGCAGCTGAGACAGCTTTGGGTTATTTTTACACATTTAACATCCACATTTAGGATGTTGATTTGAGATGCTAAGATTTTTTGAGTGCTAACGATTACATAGCATTTTAAACATGAAAAATAACACTCCCACTGACTTGTCAAGTTGAGTGTGCAGCAGCAGCCAGAAAGAGCAGTGCTGTGCTGAGGATGCTGTTCAGTGATTTTTGCCTGCTGTCTGTGTGGAACTCAGTGATGGGCAGAATCTGATTCCAAAAGGAGCTGCAGCTGTCTCAAGTAGGATGCCATGTTTTCCCTTGTAATTGCCTGTCTTCTTCACTGCCTAATTTTTTTGGTAGTGTTACCAAGTCTGATACTTTATAGATACTTGTTTTTCAGTACTCAACTCTCCTTTGGTTCCAGAACTTGTCTCTCTGTAGGGAATAGGTGATAAAAGGTGCCATGTTAAACTGTAATTTTCTTAACATGCATGAATATGTTCCAAGTGGTCTAATTTTATCTGTTCTGCTCATGTTGATCTCATCCTTTGTTTGTTCCATATTTTCTTTTGCACTTCTCCATGCCCTGCTCTCCTTTTTGTCCTTGTATGTTTGCCAGACAGGGTTCCCATTTCATTCTGAGACCTTTGTCTCCTGGTGGGATCCTTGTGTTCTGTAGGTGTCATGGTCAGTCAACTCTTGTCATTTCTAGAACTGGTCAGCAGATACTGCCTGCTGTGTCTAGTCAGTAATTACTAGACTGATTAATAATTACTGTTAACAGTGATGATGCAGAGTGTGCTCTGCCAAACAAGAGTCAAACTTCTTTTAGTTGTTTTTAGTTGTAAAAACAACCTCCAGGGAAGTCCAGTGTTGGCTAGGTTTTTGAAAATGGGGCTTTTGGAATTGAAGTCTCAATAAGAAGTAAACTAATCTTCTTGGAAAGATTTATATCTGTGGAGATATTCAGGAAGGTAGAAAAAACCCTTAGTCATAAGATTTCTCCTGGCAGATGTGAAATGCTTGCCTCAGAAAATGGGCACTTGGCCAAAGGTGAGATGGCTAAGACAGAAATAGCTGGGTTTTTTTTCCCTTGGCCCTGCTCTTTGAAAGAACTTGTTTTGGCTGAAATACCCAATTTTAGCCTAAACCAGACAGATATTCAGCATGTGGTGAGCATTGTAAGAAACTGAAGCAAGGGCTAATAATGGGATGTTGTCAAATGGCCTTTGTATCTTTATTAAGTGTAAAATTAATGCCAAATGGTTCTTCAAAAATTGACTCACGGGTTTTCAGAGACTTATTATTACATTTGCTGTTTAATTCTTCTACCATTTTATTATATGGTGAAAAACAGGTAATAATGACAGGCAATTTATAATTGAAATATATGTTTTTGAATTGTTCCAGGTGACTAAAATGGAAAATAAACTCATGATTACTTTTTCCCTAGGTTTAGGTGAAATAAGATACATGCACTCATGCCTCTCAGATAAATATAAAAGGTAAGTTAGACCACACTTGTTTCAGTTCAGTTAAACCTGAATATGAGTCTTTCGGCTGTCTTGAGTTTTAAGTGCATAATAGGGTTTAGCACAGAAGTGTAATCAACTTTAATATTCTTGCATCAGTAAATATTTCACTAATATATTTTCTTTAGGTGGCAAGTGTACCCACTTCATGCATGTGCAACACTGGAGGAACAAAGTAAAGTATTTTCAGCTACAGTTCCTGGCTACAGAAAAGTAAATGTTTTTAAATCATTACTTTTTTAAAGCACATGAAACCTTCTGCTAAAGTAGTGATAGCAAATAATAATGTATTTAAGTATTAGTAGGTATTGTAACTCAAACCATTTTATGAGGACAAAGCACTTTAGTTTTTCATTGTGTAAATTGATGGCCTTTCTTACCAAGCTGTTGTTTCAACTGATGTTTAGACCTCAAGAGAAGTGCATTTACCTTAAGGAAGTTACCCTTAAACCATTCCCTGCTGCTGTTCTTGTCCTTCAGAATGGTTTCTGCCTGTTGATTCTTGCACCTGCACGACAGGGGTGTGCTGCTGGTGGCACTCAATAGCAAAGGAGTCCTCCAGTATGGGAGGCTCTGACCCACTTTGTACCCCACATTTTCGCTGCTACCTTGGTTTTCTTCATCTGCTATTGCTAAGAGAGTATTGCTGCTAACAGTGTGATATTTCCTTATGGCAAAGGCACAAGGAAAGATTACCATTCTTCCTCTATACTGTCCTAATGCTAAACTATGTTATTTTGGTTTTTTGAACTCAGAACAAGAAAATACAGGGGCTTTTGTGTTGTCCCTGTGTGGTACTGCTTTATTTACTGTGCAGAGCAGAAATGCTGTGTTGCCATTACATTTGTATTTCTTCATAGCAAGTTGGATTTTTCACGTAGAAACATTAATGCAAGTGATTTTTTGTTTATGCATTCATTGCTCATTTTTTGCTTCAAAACTCAGGTTATTCTAGCGACCAACATAGCTGAGAGCTCTGTAACAGTTCCTGATGTTAAGTATGGTAAGTTATCTGAATCTTGTAATTCTGTGTACACTGTGTTTGTAATATTTTTCCATACTTGTGCTAGGTTTGGTCTCCAGGATATGTCACTGTTCAAAACACTGCTTTTGGAATGTTGAATTCTTTCTTTCACAGCAGAGAAATCTGAATATATAAACAAACAGAGCTACTGAGTGGGAGGTTGGTTTAAACATTTACTAAGGGGTAATTTTAAATACAGTAACACACAGAGCCAGACCTCATGTCACAAGTTAAGATTTCTAATCACATTCTGACTGTGTTTTGAAATAATTGCATCAGTTTAAGCAAATTTTGATGCAGTGTTTCTAAATGCAGAAATGATTGCCTTTTAATGATTCTCATCTACAATGATTTATTATATTTATAGTAAAATCTGTTAGCAGTTTGGTTAGTATTCAGAATATCTTGGGTCTGGTTATTTTGAAATCTGGTGTTTTTTTTATTACTATTTAAGTTATTCAGACTTTACTTTTCTGACAATACAGATTACTCTTCCGTATTTCTTTGCACTGCCATGAGGAATTTTTTTTCTTCTTACTTGCAGTGATAGATTTCTGCTTAACTAAAATTTTGTTTTGCGATAAGGAAACTAATTACCAAAACTTGATGGTTTGCTGGGCATCTAAGACAAACTGTAGTCAAAGAAAAGGTAAGATGACCATAGGTAGGTAACACAAAGGAATTTTGGAAGCTGACCTTCATGGACAATTCTTTTTTGCTTTTTATTGTACTACCAGTAAAAAGAATAGATTATTTTGGCCATTAGTGCTTGATAAGTCTTTACCATGTCAGGGTATAAAAATGGGATTAAACAACTATGCATGAATGTGGTTTTCTTTGCTTAAGTGCAGAGGAGTGTTTTTATTAATAATCTTATTAATCTTATTATAATCTTAGTAATAATCTTATTAATCTTATTGTAATCTTCTATTATAATCTTATTTAAAAAACTAAAATTCACAGACCATGGATTCTTTGTTATTTAATAGCATTTTTTTTTTGTCACAGGCCATTTCTAAAAAGGGGAGATAGGTACTTAGGAACTACTAGGTATTTGTGAAGTGCTTGTGAGTTTCAGCAGTAAAAGAAACTTTCATGTGTATATGTATCTATTAATGAGTTGGAATATCCACAGCAGTGTTTCTAGTTTACACCAATGTTCATAGCACAAGGATAAATAAGATTCCCTTACAGGCTCTTCCTGTAAGATAGTCCTCTTAAATATCAAAATAATTTTAGTTTCAGTCAAAATTGTACTAAATAAATCAACAGCAGTGGCATCTTCAGATGTAAAAACACTGTAATTTTAAAGTATTATGAGGTCTTTACAATTACATCTGGTGCCAGGTGCCCACCAAATCTGCTCTATCACTCCCCTTTCCTCAACTGGATGGGAAGAAAAACTCAGGGTTTGAGATGAAGGCAGGGAGATCACTTAGCAATTACCATCACAGGCAAAACAGACTCAGCTTGGGAAAATTAGTTTAATTTCATTACCAAACAAATCAGTCTTGGGTAATAAGAAATAAAGCCAAATCTTAAACAGCTTCCTCCCACTCCTTCCCAGGCTTGGACTCGGTCCCAGTTTCTCTACCTTCTCCTCCCTAGTGGTACATGGGGGTGAAAAATGGGGATTGTGGTCAGTTCATCACACATTCTCTCTGCTGCTGCATCTTCCTCACACTCTTGCACTGTCAGATATGGGGGAAGTTACCAGCAACTTCTCACAGAAGCCACCACTGTAGCCACCCCCTTTCAGGACCTCACTGTGAACCTCTGAACCCCAATATACAGATTTATTTTCATTTGGTTCAGGGTCAGCATAGGTCACAACAACTAGCCAATGTACAACCAGCAGAAGTAGCATTTTGTGTAGAAGACTTGGGCTTCTTGTGCATGTGACTTAAAAATGTGGCCTGATTCTCTCTCTAGTGGAGTATTCCACAGAGAAGAGTACCCTTTAGTTGGTTGATGTTAATGGTGTTCAGATTTGTGAAGATAGACTTCTGAAACATTGTGTTTTCTGTAGACAGTAGATCATAAAAATGTTTTGCTGTTTATTGTTGTATCTTAAAAGTTGTTTATATCGAAGATGATTTTCTAGCCATAGAGTCAAATAGGAAATGCCTGTTCAACTGAGAAAAATGGCTGTTGATTTGAGGGGAGTTATGTGAAAGAGGGATTTGAGTGAAATAGTTATGCAATTCTTTTGTTAGTTACTGCTCCTATGAAAGCAAAATTTTTTTGTCCTACCCTTATGTGTCCGCTGGGCCTGTCTGCTGCAAGAGAGCAGAACACTGCTCAGCCTGCAGCATCAGCTGTCATGTACTGCTTAGCTGCCCACAGGGTTTGTAGATGGATGGGTTTGGAAAAAAGTTATGCACTTTACAAACTGGTGATTTGTTCTTTTATGTGAAGGTCGTGCTGGCCGTGTTTCCAAAGGCTATTGTTACAGGCTCATCTGCAAGGACTTCTGGGCAGACTGTATTCCAGAGAAGTCAGAACCTGAGATGCTGGTGAGGCTTTTGGGTTTAGGATTAGGTTTTCTTTAATGCATTTAGTCATAGCAGAGAAGCTTTGCTTTACTTTCTCTGAAGAGGATTAGAATAGTTACTAATAACTAGTAGCAGTGACTAGAATTCAACTTGATAACTAATTGACAAAGATCATTCCTCATAGCTTCCTTATAGGACATACATTATAGCAGTAAAATTGATGTGGATTAGAAATAAGCAATCTACTCAAAAGGAAAAAACCCTAGTTGCACACAATTAATTTCAGATTTTGCCAAATTGTAAACTTACTTTTTCATGTAAAACACTTTGTCACACTTCCCGTGAGAGGAGAGTAACAATAATCTTGTCTTCCCTTCAGCATTGTCCACTGGGAGCTGCAGTCTTAAAATTAAAGAAGCTTGATATAGGGGAACCAAAAGCCTTGCTGGCAACAGCTCTTTCTCCACCCAGTGTAGGTGACATTGAACGTACAATAATTCAGCTGAAAGAGGTAGGCTTCCTTTTAATGTTGTTAAAATCAAGGTAATAGGAATGTACTGCAGAAGTGGTTTTCTTTGTATTTAAGGTAGTAGTAGTCTTAACTGGAAGCTCAGATATGAACTGTGTCTAGAGTGAGAGTCTTTCACACCTTGGTCTGTTGATGGGTTACCATCTTTTTGAGCATAATTTCTGTAGTTACATCTTTAAAACAAGACTGTAAGTTCAGCAGGGAGTAATGATACTCTTTGAGGAGTAGCATCTATGGTGAGAAAGAACAGAAGTAGACAAAAAAAACCTCTTAAACTCTGTAAGTGACATTGTTTATGAGTAAGTAATAAATCACACTCTTTTAAACTGTATGATTTATAGAGGTCAGCCTGAAGATACCCTTCTCACCTTTACAAGGAGAGGATGGTGTTTCTGATTTTCATTTATAGAGTTGATAAGGGAGAATCTTCATTGCATTGAACTTTTTTCCAAAGTGCATAAGAAATAATATTTGCATCATTTGTAGCTTGCTTTTATATTCAGTATATGCATTAGCTTTGGTTTCAAAAGTACCTGTCTTTAAAACTTGTCTTAGGTTTACTTAGCTTTTACAAGTGAGTACATTTTAATTTCTCTAGCTTGGAGCACTTGCAACCTGTGTGCAAACAGAAGAAAATCTGCAGGATGGTGAGCTGACTTTCTTAGGAATGGTATTGACACAGTTGCCAGTGGAGCTGCATCTTGGAAAATTAATAGTCCTTGGGCATGTCTTTGGTTGCTTAGAGGAATGCCTTATTATAGGTAACTGAAAGAAGGACATGTGAGAACATTTCTCTAAAACCAATGATTTGCAGGTTTTCATTTTGATTTGTTTTTGTTGCAGCTGCAGCACTGTCTTTGCGGAATTTTTTTGCAGTACCTTTCAAAAAGCATGTTGATGCATACAGGTAGTACCCCAGATGTTTTATAACTTCCTAATTATGTTTTAGAGCAGAGGGCAAGGTTGATCACTCAGTATTAATTTTTCATGTCATGAGTCTAATTTTTTGTTAAAATTTTACCAAGCAGTGCAAACAGAAGCTTTTCCAGGTAGCCGATACTGGAATCTATTTATTTGGGAACATAAATCACAGAGCTATCTCACCATCTCCTGAGCACAAGGCCTGATTCTTCAACTTTGCCTTTCTCAAGTGGCAATGTCTATTAAAATGATTCTTTAAATAGCAAGGACTATTACTTCTTCTTATCCTGCTCACACAGTGCATCTCCTTCAGCGAGGAGATGTGAGTAAGAACAAGTAATTACAATAAGTGCATTGATCATGTTTATCAAATCACAGAGGGTGTTGCTGAGCTGTGTAATACTTGCAGGATTTGAAAAAAATGCTGTTGCTAATAGTTTTTGTTTGTATTGACAGGAAAAAAATGGTTTTTGCTGGGAATAGTAGGAGTGACTGTATTGCAATTCTGAATGCATTTAGGGTAAGTCTTTTGTTCCAGCTTAAATTAGAGTGAAATCTGATGGACCAGGACGGAGATTCTCACCTTTATAGGATCAGTACATCATTTTTGCTTTGCAGTTTGTTAAAAACTTCACATTACTGATAGCTACATATTGATTTTTTATTGCAGTCTTTGTCCAACTGTGTAAAGTTCCAATTATCTCTATTCTAATAGCCAAAAATAAAATGCCAGAGATGTGGTGATGTTTGTAGATAGTTTTTAACCAAGGACAATTTGGACTGGTAAATTCTAGTAAAGAATGAGTTTGGTGACCTTTCTCCAGATTTTTTAGCTTTGGCTTTTGATGTTTTTGATGTGCAAATGCCATTTTTTGGTACTCTTGTCCGTTTGGTGGCTCAGTACCATGGACAGGGGTCAGTTCCTCCAGGTAGAGGCAGACCTGGTGCAACACAGCTAAGGCTTCTGCTGGAGGAACTTGCTGTTCAGATTCCAGCAGTTTATATTATGCATGCTCTAGTGTGGTCTGTAATCTTATGGAGAGTCTGAAATCTTCAGCTGCTGATTTAATGTGTTCATTTTTTAAAAACATGTTGCCCTTTAGTCAAAACTGTCTTGTTTTTTTTCAAAACAAACTTGTTTTTTTTTCTACTCTGCTGTCAGAATTTTGTGAAGCACACATGGGCATGTATGGCACATGTATCCACTAATCCTGAGGCTCAAAAATGATGTTTTCTGAATTCCCCTTACCCTGTTGTATATTTCCCGGGTATCACATAGTAATTATCACCTGTTCATCTGAAGATGCTGTTTCTATAAACCAGTATGTTGTCCTGGAGGACAAACACGAACATTCAGACAGAGTTTCCAGTGAAGTATGTCTCTGTGAGTGGTGTGAAAGCTTTGTTTTGAATGGCTGAGTATCAGAAAAAAACAAGTAAGTTCAGGAAAGTTTGTTTCCAAACTCCTTGGTTCAGATTAGATTCCTTCTTTTCTATCAAAGTAGAGAAATGCAGTCTGGCTGTTCAGCCTTGCTTGTACTCAGTGTCCCCAGTAAACTGGAATGTTGTATTATGAGGTGACTTGCTGTAAAACTAGAAATGGATTCTGCAAGCATCTGTCATAAGTTGCCTAATAATGAAGTTATTTCCATTAATATGCTGGGTATTTTAATTTCTCCTCCAGGCCTGTTTTCTGGGAGGCATTTGCATCAGAACTTACCTGAATCAGTCAGTTCACTTCCTTTTGTCCCCAGGCAAGGAGGAAAAAAAAAAAAAAAGGTTCTGAAAGTAATCTGCTTTATTACAGCATCAAATGAAAGCATCCAAATTGTTCTGATAATTTATGGATGTTTGCATGTGCTTTAACACTCCATCCATTTCCTCTCATAAAGCCAGGTGGACAGCCTGTTGTTAAAAGATTACCTTCAGTGTTGATATGAAGCAAAAAGTGTTTTAAATGTCACATTAATATTTATAATAATTGTTACTAAAGCACTACATTTTGTGTCTGAATACTACACCGTTTTTTTCATAGGCTTGGCAGGCCTGCAAAGAAAAAGGGAAGCTGAGAAATTCCATGGTTAGTTAAATTTACTTTATTCTTCTCTATTCAAAGTTAAATGCTGGAGTATTTTATTTTCTTAATGAATATTAAAAATTAGGAGTTTTTGCTAGCAATGTTTATTTATAATAATTATGCCTTTCATACATAAATAAGCTAGGTTTTGAGAGAAAATGAGCATTTGAATCCAGTGCAGAGTTATTTGAAGACAATCCCTTATGTTAGTCCCTTTCACAGATGAATCAACAGTGGCCAGAGGGTTTGAAATCCAACCTAAAAAGGGAAATTGAGCTGTAGTTGAAAGAAATACTTTTATTGCGCATAAGTATCTCTGTTTTTTAAACACACAGATTTCTGCCCTCTCAGAAACCCCTGAAAGATGGAAGATGTTAAAGTGCATCAGTCAGAAAAACCAGTAGCATGCCCCCAGTAAATGCCTCCAGTCCTTCTTTTGTGTGTACAAGATAAAACCTTTTTTATTTCCCCTGTTCTTTCAGAGTGTAGTATGCTTTATGATCACCAATGCAAACCCCAAACCCTGAGTTACAAGTAGCCAAGATGGGCAGAATCTGTCTGATAAAAATGTGCATTCAGAGAAAGAAGTTCTGAGTTTTTTGTAGGTGTTCCCAGATTGCCAAGAAGTCCATGGCATCCAGGCTTGTATCAGCACTAATGTGGCCATAAGGACCAGGGCAGTGATTTTTTTTTTCTCCCTGTACTTGGCACTGGTGAGGCCACACCTTGTAGAAAACCTGTACACACATGTGTAGAAAATGCTGGAAGACATTGAGGTGCTGGAGCATGTCCAGAAAAGGGCAGTGGAGCTGGTGAAGGGTCTGGAGCAGAAGCCTCCAGGGTGAGGAGCAGTTGAAGGAACTGGGAGTTTTTAGTCTGGAGAAAAGGGGGCTCAGGGGAGACCTTATTGCTCTGCAGCTGTCTGAAAAGGTTATGTTGAGTTGGGGGTTGGCCCCTTCTCCCAAGTGGTATAAGCAGGGAAAATGGCCTCAAGTTACACCAGGAGAGGTTTAAACTGGAATTAGGAAAAAATTCTTCACTGAAAACATTGCTTTTCAAAGATCCAAGATCCCAAGATCCTCAAGTCCAGCCATTAACCCAGCACTTCAGTGTCCAGGACTAAACCACATCCCCAAGTGCCACACCCACACACCTTTTGAGCAAATCCATGGATGGTGACTCCACCACTTCTCTGGGCAGTCGGTTGCAACGTTTTCAGTGAAAAATTTATTCCCTAAGTTTGCCAGCAGTAGAAGAAAATAATTCTAACTTTCTTTTTCAGGAAGAGCTTGAGTGGGGTCGTTCTAATTGTGTTCATATAAACAAGATCAAAGAGGTAAGATTAAATAGATAGTTGTTTTTATAAGCAGAAGGACTTAATTTTCCTCATTCTCTGTAAATGCTAAGATCTTGGGTAAACCTACTGTGTTATGTATCTATCAATATATATAGATGTATATCTTCTTAAAATGAAGCATGAATTTAGATGAAAGGAGTTTTCCTTTTGTTAGGATAAACAAAGTGGTTAAATTATTAACTGTTTAACATATTTTTAATGTTTTTAAGAAACCTGCAGTATTATTTCCTAGTTTTGTAGGTTCCTCAGATCACTGGTTGTGTTGTAACTGGTGTCTGTTGTTAGGTAACTTCTGTTTTCTGTTTGGGAGGACTCTAAGCAAATACAGTTACACAGTGAGGCCTGGACTTGAGGATTTGTGGGGCTTTGTTGCTAACATTACTGCAGCAATTAATGAAAACTCAGCATCACAAATGGGCTTCAAGCTTAATTTGATATATTGAGGAGAAAATAAGTCAAATTCCTGAGTAATAGTTTAGCAGAATGGCCTTGGCCATTATTTCACAATTCATACCTTTGGCGTGTTCAGTGTGGGGCCTGTGTTCAGAAAGCCCAGGAAATGAAATAGAATTTGATTGTTAGTAACTGTCTGGATAAGGAATAGCAATAGTTTTATGACTTGGGTATGTGATAACAGCAAAAAAAAAGGATAGTAGAGCAAATTTTTAAAACTGGACAGTGGAATGATCAATCTCACATGGCAGCTTGTCTTGGCTCAGTTTCAGATAATGCTGGATGAGATTGTGCATGACATAATATATAAGGATTTAGAATGGTCACCTTCACTCAACGCTTAGTAAGGTTTGGGGTTTTTTATTTGCTGCCCATAAAGATCCTAATTTCATAATCCCTTGTGTGGAAGTGAGTTTGCAGAACTGAGTCAGTCACAGGGGTTCCTTTCTGGCAATGGTTGTTGTTCTGGTACTGTGCTAAAACTGCCAGCAGCAGAAAGGAAAGGGAAATGTAGCTGCAGAAAAGTTGTGTGGACAGTGCTTTGTCCATTTGCTCCAGAATCATTTGGGAGAGTGAAGGCATTCAGTGTGTGGTCAGAGGACCAGTGGTTGCTTGTGGGAGCTTCTTGGAAATGCTGAAGATGGAAAGCTTAATATGTTCTGCTGGAGGGCATAAGTTTGATCTCTCTCACAGTAATCAGAGTTGTCTGATAAACTGAGGGTGCAGCATGGTCACTGCTGCAGCAGTTGGGTGCACAATTCCAGGTTGTTAGCAAGATCTTTACCTCCTAATTTACAAACCTAAAACGGTTTAAATAGAGAATGTCATCTTGTAAAAGGTTATTTCAGTTCTTTTCCTAATTTTGTTCCGTATCATATATGTGTGATACCCTTTGTGACTACAGAGTTGTTCTTTATAAGGAGATTTTGGGAAAACTGCTTGAGTCACAGTACTGAAATTATTTTCCAGCATAGGGATGCTGAGCAGTATATTGGTGAAATGCATACCAATCACCTGAAAAGGGAAGGGAATTTGCCCAATTATTTCAGGCTTTAACTAACAGATTTTATTTCAGGTTTTGGCTGGGTTTGATCCATTCTAAATGTAATTTAGAGGTCAAATTTCAGGTGGATGAGTTATTTCACAACTTGAAAAGGAGAGTCAGTGCATTTAACATGCATGTTAAAGCTCAACCATCTGGTGTGGACCAGGAACATGTGTGCAAACAACGCTTCATCTTGCAGGTAATGCTGTACTGTCAGAAAGACATGCTATTTACAGAAATTACAACTGATTTTTCATATCAATTTTCATAATATTGATGAACTACTATTACCCTTGTTTTCCAAAATTCTCTGTGGATGGTGCAATTTTGGGTAGGAAAAACACAAATTTTTTGGCAGTGTATTGGCAATGTAGAAGGATGGCTAATGTTAGTTAATTGAAAATTATATTATCCCTTGTTTGAGGAGTTTTGTTTGAACACTGGCTTGGTCAGTTAGTGGCGAGGGGGTGCAGGGAATTTTATGTCTTTCAGCTATTTCAACTTTGTCTAATTTCCAGTTAAATTACTTGTCTTATTTGGACTGATTAGTAGTGCTTTTATTTTCACAGACCTATTTATCATTTCAGTGGCAGTTGGTTTAAATGTGTAAGCAGTGACTTTCTTGGAATTGAATTGTTAAACATTTTAAGATACAGCCTGAAAACTGAACAATTTACCTGTAGCTGTTTTGTGTAAATTTGTTTAAATTCAAGCTCTTGAAATCAGAGCTAACAATAAAGGTTTTCAACCAATAGAATAAATCAAGTCTGCATACAAGAGCATTAAAATGTTGTAGAATTGTTCCAGAAATTGAACTCTTCACAAAAATACGTTTTTAAGAATTAGTGTGAATTTGTGTTTAGTCTCTAGTTCTGGTAATTCCTGAACAGAGACAGGAAAAAATACTCATATGGAGATCTACTGTTGTCTCATTTCAAGAAACTGAATATAATCTGCTATATTTCACAAAATACTTTCTTGATTTTAGGTGGTAATAGCTGGTGCTTTCTATCCAAATTACTGTACCTTTGCAAAATGTCATGAAGAAATTGCCATGAAAGAACTTGCTGGCAAGGATCCAAAAACCACTGTAATGGTATGTTAAGAAGCTTAATGACTTCATTAAGAATCGAGTAACAGAAATATGAAGTGTTTGGGTGGTATTTTCAAGTTCTGTTCTGACTTGGGCAAGGACAGAAATAATTACCTGCTCTGATCCTCGCTTGGTGAAGTCTGTCCCACCTTCCTTTCTTTCAATACAGTAAACATTGTGTAGGTGTGCAATTTTAGAAGAATTCCTGAGAACTGCCTCTATGCATTTGATTGCTAGTCTTGCACAGACAAACAACTTTCATCAAACTAAAAAATATTTGGAAAAATAGAACAGGACTATCAAGGGCACTTTTTACTGAGTACTTCAGTTAATGTAGTGTTGCAACTTCAGTGTTACTTTTTCTGTAAATCTCCTGCTTGTTAATGCCTGGCATACCTGCTTGTTGCTTTAAGGTTACTCAGGTGTTGACACTGGGTTTTTTTATCTTCTAAAATTGCCTTTCAGCTGATTGCATATGTGCAAGTTTAAAATGGCTGTGTTGATTTTGTGAAATTGGGTAGTCTAAACTAAGTAAATGTTTGGTGTATCTGAACTAGGCATAAGACTGTAAAACAGCCATGACCTGTCCTTAAAGAAACCAAATCTAGCAACGAGCCTCAAAGAATAGACTTTACTGGCACAAGAGAAAATAGATAAAAAAGAGAGAGTCAGAAAATCTTGTTGACATGGCATTTTTTTGTGCTCCATACTATTTAAAGATATGGAAGGAAAATATCACACTAGACTCAGTCTTATGGAATGAAGACAAGTCTTGCCACAGCAGTATTAATACTAAATGGTAGATTTAAAGAACTACTTTTAATGTATTTAACTCCTGATCTGCTCATACATCAACTGCTTGCTGCTTTGGAAGAAGTAGCTGCTGTGTTGTCATCAGTGTAAATGATCATCTTGGGCACAAATGCTGCAAGTTCCTCAAGCTCTCACTTGGAGAGGTTCTTACAGCAATATGCTGCTCCTAATGGTGTGCTGAAGATCTAAAAGACAGTTAAACCTCCCACTGTCTGGCCTCTCTAAATTATCTTCCCTTGAGGCAGTTTTTGCACTCTAACCTAGACTATGGTTTTGACCAGCAGCTGATGCTATTGCTGTAACTTTGAGGCACAGGAACATTGTGGGAAAATAATCTGTTTTCTCCTGTCTAAAGTTGTAAGAGCCAAAGAAAAGAATAGCCAGTTGCAAAGGCTCTGAAAAACAGTTCAAAGTCTCAAAGTTGAACTTGCTAATTAGGAGTTCACTATTCTGTATTAAATCAAGATCTCCTATGAGGTATTATTAAGAAAAAGTTAGTGAAATGGACATGTGACTTTAGTTGTGTGTTAATAGTTGTGAAAGCTTACACTGGAGTTACTCCTCTACAGAAGGAAGACCAGGACATTGCTCTTTGTCATCCCTAAGAGGTGTGTATCCATGTGAGAGAGCTTTCCAGTTGTGCAAGCTGTCCCACATAGCTCAGTAATTCAATATGTGATAGTTCTGCCAGGATATCAGGAGCTGTAGGTTCTTCAGTTTCCCAGGCTGTGCACATTGTACAAGGTATAGTTCCTAATTGTGGAAAAAGAATCATAGCATTCCAGTGTTCTTCTGTTACAAGCAAGATCAAGAGACATTAGACAGTTTTTTGGAACAAATATCAGATTAATATATATAATGACAGATTAAATTGCCTAATTTCTAGTTTATCTACTGGTTTGAAGGAGTAGGGCATTATTAGCAGCCAAACTGTGCTTTTTATTGTCTTTAGAGATTCTTGAATGTACTATAGTATCTAGCACTTTTAGAATTTGTTGGAGTTCAGATTGTACATAATTGTTGCATCTCAAGTGAAGGAGAAAGCTAACTATTTAGGTGAACTTGAAAATGCATTAAAGCACTTGAATGTACCCAAATTTAACATCTTTTTCTTAACAGCTGAAGAACGTTCCTTCCTATGGATATATATACCATAAACAGTTGCAGTCACTGCTTAGACAGTGTGGGCAGGTAAAATCTATTTCCTACGATGGATCAAGGTGAGTGTAAAATAAAGTATCCTGCTTTATGTAACTTATCCTTAGTTACAAATCTAGTAATTGATTTCTTTTTCAGTGATGTACTGACAAATTTAGTTAATTTCGTCTCTCTTTGGAATCAGTAACTTACTTCTAATGTATTGGTTAGAGTTGAAAAGGTGGTTTTGAAGTCTGATGTACATTGGTTGGAATCACATTAGATAAGCTAGCTGGGGTAGAGCTTTCTTGTTTGTTCTCTTCTGTTCTCTAACAGTGGGCCTTAATTGCAACTCATCTGTCTGTATTTATTTCTGTCTGTTATGCTGAATTTAGCTCATTTGTACAGTCTGATGGCTTTTTTGAGCTGATAATCTGACTAATTTCACCCTATGACTGCCCAAAGTTGATTCATGTAACCCTTCTTACTCCTTTTCCAACCTTTAATGCCTTCCTTATTCACATATATTTTCACATGTTATTTGCATTAAATTTGCTATGTGCTGGTGGCAATGTTAGAAAGTTTTCTTATCACCATCATGATAATTAAAGTTTTAAGGTATGTAAAAGGAGTAGGCAGAGCCTGTGAGGAACCTACCTTTTACTGTTTGCTGGCCTGCTAAGATAAAGACAGAGAGAAAAAAACCTTTTTTTTTTTTTTTTTTTTTGTAAACAGGGCTTTTGTGGAGTTCTCCCGTAATCCAAAGGAGGTCTTCCAGGTTCTTCCTGAAGTGTACCTGGCAATCAAGATGTCACAGCTGAAGATTCCTTTTGAGCTGTATGTTAATTATGCAGAGGATATCACAAGACAAGTGCAAGGTGCAGCAGCTGCAGGTTTGGAATTTCTGAGGTAACAGTACAATGTGTAATTGTGAAATGTGTTTCTTTGCAGAGAAATGAGGTTTGCTGGATTCAGTGAGAATTTCCTTGGGAGTGTCACCATGGACAAAATGTTAGGTTCAAAAAACAGTTATAAACTTTGTCTAAGCAGAGTGTTTTTTGCAGGGCTCAAAAGAGCTGTGATAGTTTTAAATATTTCTTTACAGTTAAAGGTATTCTGCTGTTCAAGAGAATTCCAAGTATACAGTTGTCTCCCCCCAAGGTTCTGTTCCATTTTTCTTTGGCATATGAAAATATGGATGTACACAGTTATTTCTGTTCATGGTAAGAGACGATGTGGGGATTGCAATAACCAAAATAAACAAGGAGTAGCATTTGGGGACAAAAAAGAAAGGGAGAGAGACAAAGTTTAACAAAAGAAACTGTGGGGAAACATAAGGACGTGAGGTGTAACAACATAATAGGAAATAATGATGAGAAAATGCAATATATTGAGTCTCTTTGGTCCACACCTGCTTTTGCTCAGAAGATCTGGCATGTTTGTTTCAGTGTTATTGTATGCTGTGATTCTGAGCTTCAGGTCGTATGAGTAACCTGATAAAATGGCATTCTGCCTAGCTCCTGTTTAGTCTGCAGCCATTTCAGTATTTTAAAATAGGAAACCTAGAATAGGAAGGCAGGAATGAATTGAGAAGGTTAAAGTACAGAATACAGGTGAGTATTTTACTTCCAGTTGATTGTACTTAGCTTTTAATAAAATATTTTAGCACCTTCACTCTGCTCAAAACAGCACTTAAAATCTTTGTGAAAACTGGTTCTTGAGGAACTCAAGTCTCCTAGGCTGAAAGACTTAATTTTAAAATTCTTACCTTTTGTCAAATAAAGAGAATATTATATATATATATGCATACATTAAAATTTTTCTGTAAATATTTGCTGAATTTATATTTGTGTTTTTTGTATACTCTATTTTTAAAAAATAAGTTTAGAAGAAAATGCCATAGTGAAAAGCCTCACTATTTAACATTAATTTTTTCAACTTTTAATAAAGTGCTGGCAGAGTTGTGTCCTGGAGTGTATCTTTCTGCGTTTGGTTATATTGCAGTTGAAACAGTTACTCTGTAGTATGTTGATTCTTTGTGGTCATTTTCCATTCAAATCGAATCACTGTATTTCTAAATAAAAGTCATGAAGTCCATAAATGTGCTCTAGGGATACCTTTGGAAGCAGATGAAAGCAAAAAAACTCATCCTCTTGAGTTTTCCTTTGTGAGTGAAGTATTTAGCATCTTCATTCCATTTTAGAGTAAATGTGGACTGTCAGAAGCAGACAGTGGAGCCTGTGGAAATTTCATTTGGTGATTTACAAATGTCAAAGATGGTCCCAAGTCGTTTTCTGTCCATCAGAGTAACAGAGGTAGGAATGTTCTGTATCTGAAGTAGGTCATATCTAATAATTAGTACCTTGATAGCTTAGCAGAGATTAATATCTGACAAGCTCATGTTAAAAAATTGGGTACTGGTAATGTTTTTAGTGCAGAGGTGTCCATAAGAAATGTGGGGAATATTCTTCGTCTTATTTTCAGTAGTTCTTTGTTAAACAGTACTCACATGTTTGCACTTGACAAAATTTGTGGGATTTGCTGGCAGTAAATGTTAGCTGGAAGTAGACATAAATGTAAAGAGGATTAATGGAACAGCTAAAATCCTTGTGTAAACTATAAAAATGAAAATCAGAAGGTATTTGGGCCATTTACCTGGTTATTAACTGCCAGTTTTCTTCAGAAAATGTACATATGGGAAATGAGATTAATTAATGGTAGTATATGCTTGTTCAGAAAAATATGCATAGAAGTGTATTAGGGGAAAATTCTATGTATATACAAAATTTTCTGAAATCTGAAGCTGAGATTTTTAAATCTTGTTTTAGCTATCATCTTCATTAGTTGAGTAATAGCAATATATATGCTGCTGAAATAAGAATAATAAAAACATTCAAACCACTGAGCTAGGGGAAATGATAAGATAAAGTATTAAAACAGCTCTTGTTAGTAGTGGCATATTTTGCAAGTGGAGAAAAGAATATTTTCCTCCTTTTATATTTAAAAAGGAGGAAAATATTTCATATTCCTCCTTTTATATCTTTATATGTAAATAATATTTATATTCTTATATAGAGAATATTTCTCCTCCTTTCCTCCAGCTAAATCTCTTGGATGAAAAATGTTAATGAATGTGATCAGACCCGCTGCAATCACTTGGCTTTCTGTGCTACTTCTGTTTTAATATGTGAACTTTAATGATTGTAAATAAAGATTTTTTTTATTATTACAGGCATTCACTAGAAAGTCTGAAATGGTTATATGAGTTTAGACATTTGAAAAGATGACTTACTTTATTTAATTGGCTTTAAATGGGTGTATGTTCTCACCAGTTTCCTAAAGTATGGCTCATCATAACAGTGACAATGCTGATGTGCTGGCACATGTAACTGACTGGTATTCTGTCACTGTTAAAAAAAGATGCACCAAATGTGTGCAGCTGTCAACTGTCTACCTTGTATTTTCTGTATGTTAACTTGGTTTAGGAATATGGAAGCAGTCTTTTCCTAATTTCCTGTATTTTAGTAATTCTTATATTAGAATCTGTCTGGATGAAAAGTGTATTGCAGTAGCACAGGAAAGAAACATTTCCAAAAAAATACTGAATTATGACACAAATGCTTCACTACATTGTTGCAGTGTGTATGAGCTGTTGTGGCAGGAGTAGGAGTGCTTTCATGTATTTTGCTCAGATGTGGTTTGTATTTGATGCAGAGAAATAATACAAAATCTCTTACTGTCAAATTTTTATACTTGCAGGTAGTAGAAGTTGGACACTTCTGGGGTTACAGGACAGATGAAAAAAATGCAGCTGTACTCCAGGCTCTAAGTGCTGAAATTGACTATCAGAACCTGACTGATTTAGCAGTGCCTCCCCGTGTGGATGTGCTTTGTCTGGCACCATTCACTTATCTGGGAAAGAGAGGATACTACAGAGCTCATGTTCTGTATATTCATGGGGATCTTGCTGAGGTAATGTGCTGTGTCATGTTGAATTGGTAGCATGTAATTGGGTTAACAATCTTGGAGCTTTGCTGCCTGTTTTTTAAACTTATTTTTTCTGCAAATCACTCTGGCCAGAATATATTCATTTGTTTCTTTCCCAGAACATGGGAATTTTTAACAATAAATGGAGAAGCTCCTGAAGAATGAAGTAAAATAAAGACTAAAACCTCCAGTGAGGTTTAGTGAATCTGAAAACAAGGCATTTTTTTGGAACGGTGTTCATGCTGTTGAGTTCTGTCATTGGCAGATTCATCTGAATATTTTGGTTCTTTGTGCTGAGATGAGTAATGGAAATTAGTGCCACAGTTCAAGATTGGTATTGATTTTCTGAGCAAATATTTTTCAGCAGTTTTAGGACAGACCTTTTAATTTTTTTAAGATTGGCCTTTGAATTTCTTTTATTTCTTAACCTGTCTGGGTGTCACCACTATAGAGTTAATACTGAATATTGTCATGGTTTAAAGTCATGAAAAATGAGTGTATAGTAGTGCTAATCTCATCACTTTGTCATTTGAATTTATAAACAGTCACTGAATACATGTTCACATTTGCTTAGCTAAAAGCAGTTGTTGGTAGTATCGCTCACTGAAGAAGTAAAGTTACACAGATCTGAGTGTGGGGAGAGAATTTAAAGTCTTTCAGAGAAACTTGGCTTTTCTAGATTTAGTGGATTATTTGCATTACAACTGGATATTTAGGCCAAGGGATGAAATAATAGATGTGATGAAATTTGACATACTCTTTTTGACATGACTTCATTTGCATGCTTTCTAGACTTTGAATTTGCTTCCATCTGACTTGATAATATTTGTGTTGTACTGTAATTTTTAAACTCAAGTCATGACTTTCCTTGCCACTAAAAGAGTAGCACTTGTTGTGGACTTCTTGCAGATGCTCTTGATTCTTCTTCCAGGTTTTTTTTGTGGATTATGGCAATAGATCAGAAGTGCCTTTAAATAAATTGAAAGAGATTCCAAGTTGTCTTCAAGGGCTTCCTTTCCAGGTAGGGGTGATGCTGTTGGCTGCAGCTTACTAGATATTTTGGTGTCTGGCCTGGCAAACAGAAGTGAACTTCCAAGTCAGGATGCTTTTCAGAATAATACTTAAATAATACGTATTTTGCTGATGGAAGTACTTACAAATCGCCTTCACTAATAGGCAGGTGTTTTCCAGAGGTGTGTGTATTCACAGAGCAGAAATTCTTGTGTGTAATTGAACTATATTGTATTTAATTGTAGAGAAATTTTAACTTTGTAAAGCTGTGGGTTTTTTTTTTCCATGCTGCTTTGCTATTCTCTGAACTGCTGGCTTTCCTGGGATCTTTTCAGACAGAATTACCTTGATGATTAAACACAAGTATTATAGATCTAGTGATCTTTTGACACGAATTAGAGGGATTTTATAGCTAGTTTTTCAGAAAAAAATGTTCTCTTGAGCTATACTTACAAATAAAGTAACTATCCTTCATTTGTAATTCACTTTTTCAGAGCTCATTCAGATATTTTTAAGCTAATAGAAACAGTTATATCATACTAATTGTATTCTCTGAAGCATTTAATGATGAGAATGAGAAATGAACCAGCAAAAATAAGATTACATCTTGACTGGGCTGATTTTGTTTGGTTTTCTTTAGTAATTGATGTGAAAAAATAATTTTGGCAAGAAGCATCCTTTTTTTGTATTTTCTGCACACATACTGAATGGAAATGTATTTCTGCTTCAGGCCTGATCTTTTAATGACTAGCTAGGAAAAAAACAGGGTTTCTGCTGTAAATTCATTCGAAGACATAATTATAGATAGTGACTGTGGACATGAGAACTTAATTACTCTTTCCTGCCAGGGACAGAAGAGCTGTAGGGGTCTTACCAAGTTTTCTGTTACCTTAGTTGAAAACAGCTGTACACTGTAAAGTTTTTTTCCAGAGAAGACATCTCTGTACTCCTAAGATTTCATTGTGAATAATGAATTACTATCAAATTATCCTTTGTGTGCTGTTTGCTCTGATTCCTTAGCAACTATTGAAGTGATATGAGCTGTCATGTGTTGGCAGTGATGGAGTAGGAATTCTGCCAGTAGCCTTATAGCAGCCCTAGGAGTTAACATAAGCCACCACAATAATTGTGAAGTATTTTATAGTTATTAATTCAGACAGTTTGTTGAGAAAGTGAATTATTTCCTTGCTGATTCTCTAGTCAGGCGAGCGCTCTTTCTGATGTTTCTCCTCCAGGCTTTGGAGTTCAGGGTCTGCAGGATGTGTCCCTCTGCCAGGTCTCTGGTGTGTGGGGAGCGCTGGAGCTGCAGTGCCAGCCAGAGATTTGCCTCTCTGGTCAGGGGCTGCACTCTGCTGGTGGAGGTTTATTCCCTGCTGCACGGGGTGCTGCACGTGGACGTTTTCCGTCACTCGGGCCGCAAGGGGCTGGTCAACATTCGGGACGTGCTCGTCGAGGAGGGCCACGCTCAGCTGGCAGAGGAGTCATATGAGTCACAAGTATGTACTGACTGAGCTGCTGCTGCTGCCTTTCTTACTCTAGTTTATTTCAGTTCTGGCTGTCCTGAGAAGGTGAGCTGCAGCTTGACTAGTGGCAAGGTTAATACTTGACTAGGGCAGTGTATTTTTATGTATGTGCATAATGCATGTCGAGCTGTTGGCCGAAAGCATTGCTGCTTTGAGACCCCTTCTGGAAGAGATGTTTCCTGGGAAATGATTTCCTCAGTTGAACTGCTCCCCTCTTACTTGAAACTCTGAAAAACTGTAACTGCTTCATAGTTTTAACTCTCTTCCATTTTGATGTTTTATATAATCTGAAAGGTCATCAGAACATTGTTTTTTGTCTTTGTATGCGAGTACTTCCTTGTGTAGGACCTTCTTTGTAAAATTTTTGAAGAAGTAATTGTTCAAGGCTTTTAACACTTCCATTATTGTGTAGCAAACCCATGATTTGCTCAAGGAATCATTTTTGGACAAAGCAAAGGAAGAAGTGCAAATGCCTGTATCTGCAAGACAGGAAGAAAAGCAACTCATTGAAAGATTGTTGAACTGTTTTTCTGAAAAGAAATCTGATGCACCAACCCATAAGGTAACCTGAGTGGTCGTTTTGGCCTGTCATCACATGACCCTGCTTCTCACATTGTTAGAATGGGGATGAGGACTGAAAGTACCATAAATAATGTAGTTCTGTTTGATGCTTTCTACCAACAGAAAGTCAAATAGACTTTCTGTTGGTAGAAATCCATAGTGTGACCACTGTTTCAGACTGATCTGCTGCAGCTTTGAACAGAATTCTGAAGTACAGCCTGAGAGCTAAGTGATCCTGCTCTTCTAATACATCTAAGGCATCACTTTGAACTCATGCAGAACAGAGATAAAATTGAACAGCTGAATGCAGTGTTTCCATATATGGTAGTCTTCATTATATAAGCCACAACAAAAAATCAAGTTTACATCCCTGTCAGTTTTTCAGAAAATCTAAACATGGTTTTTACCATACACAGTGTTTCATTCTTCATCAGGTAGTGATAGGTAAGCAGCTGGGATAGGCCAAGCAGTGAACACTCCAGTAACTGATGGTAATGATGCTTTTCCTCTGCCAGTGCCAAAATCAGAAATGTGTTTTGAGGTATTTAGTCACTGCTAAGTTGGAATATAAAACAGGAAAATGTGTCTTCTGTTCTGCATTGTGATTACAGGTTAGGCCTCATCTACATTCTGATTATTTTCCCATTTCAGACAGGACAAAATTTCAGGCATTGAAGCACCTAATAATCTCCATTTATCCACAGGAGTAATCCTGTTTAACTGCCCACTTTATAAAATGAGATAGTTTCAATATTAAAGACCACATCACGTAAATAAAATTACTTGATTTTCTTAAATCATCTGTGATGCCTGAACTTGTGGTTTTTTAGCCAGAGGAAAGTCATGAATTTGCAGCACCTGTGAAAACAGATAATTTTAGTTCAGGTGCCTCTACAAGCAAAGTTTGCTGTATATAAGTGAAATGAAAATGCTATTTTATCAATTTAGCAACTCAGTGTTGCTCAGTGCATGCTGAAATGTGTTTGGCTTTAATTTATAAAGCATTTAGATTTGAAGAAATCCAGGTGTTGGCTAACTAGAATGTCATTTATCTCTCTCTCCCTTTTTTTGAAGGTAACAGCTGTTGGTCCATTTACTCCTTACCAGCTGAAATGCTACAGTCTGACCAAAATATCCCAGTTCAGGTATGAGAAGATTTTTATGGTGAAGTACAGTCATTTTCTTACCTGTTATTTTCAATAAATAGGCAAAACCCACCTAGTTACTCTTATAGATCTTTTCCGAATTTTTATTCATTGAAAATACTGAAGGAGTCAAGTCTGAGTTGCATTAATACACAGACTATAGCTATTTAAAATCTTAGAGTAGCTTTAAGGTGCATTATTGTCTCACAGAGAGATTGTTTATTAACTGTCATTTAAATCTGCTAACAGTAAGCAGCTATTTTGAATTTGTGTTGTCAATTTAAAATGCTTTTTATTTACATGTTTTTATGAGTTTTGGAGCTTCTTATTGTTGAAAATGTTTCTTCCCCAGAAATGTTTTCATACATAAGGACAGCATAAACTCAGTTGTTGTCCATGATGGTGCCGAAGATCCCTTTCAGCAGCTCTTGGTTGCCACTGATGTATCAGTAACTGCAGCTGGTAATGACTAAAGAAAATGTTTAGATGGTTTCTCTAGACTTCTGGTTTTATATGAGTAGTTTTGTGATGAAATATATCACTGTAGTTCTGTGTTACATCTTTTTGAGGTTTCATTTTCATTAAATGCTCCTTTGAGTTATTTGAATTTTTTTTTCTGTTGGTACCAGGATGTGTGGTTTTAAGGGAGACATCCTTGATGCCTCCTATTCATGGCCTGCTTGCACTCCTCAGTATGCTGTTTGCTCCTGCAATAGAACTCAGGTATTTGTGCATTTTTAAAGTGGTGGTTCTTTTATTATTTTCATTAGGATCCTCACAAATTTTTGACAGATACTATTTATTTGCTTTCAGCATTTTATATATTCTCTTCCTGGTATACTTTTTAATGAGTTTTAGTATAGTATGTAGGTAAAATAACTTGTTCATGTACTTACTGATTGGTGCTGCAGAGTCTCCTCTTGTGTCCCTAAGACATTTCAGCTCCTGACAGTTGTGCTGGCAGTCTGGGAAGGTGGAATGTAAACTGGTAGTGTTAAATCTACATGAGGAGAGGAACTTCGATAATTTTTTGTAAAAGCTGAGCTCTGGCAGTGGCATTACTGTTGTGTTTTCTTGAATTTCTGGTATTTGTTGACTGTCATTTCAAAATAGTGAAGCTTGCTTTCTTTATTTTGCTTATGTATGATTTTTTGGTAAGTTTTATGAGTATATGTTTTTATAACCAGAACTTCAGTTTTGTTTCATCATTGTATGTTTTAAAAATCAGTATGACTGAGTGTGAATGCCTCTCAGTTGTTTTAGCTTCTTTCAAACACGTGTCTTGCTTTGCATGGCTTAGACAAATTCATTTAAGTCTGTCTTTGTAAGAGTTTAGTTTCTTCATCTCTTGGTGAAAGTCTTTTCTTTTCATGTAGGGTTGATAAAAGTGGAAAGTATTTTACTGGTGTTCTGTGTGGTTTGGGTTGGAGTGAGACATCTGGAGCTCCACTGCTTCCAGGAAATGATATGGAGGTGACATTTGATGTGCATTTTGGACTGGAAGACATAACAGAGGTAAAACTTGCATAAGAATTTTCACTACAGTAGGAATTCAGTACAAGTCAGTGCATCTGGGCTTGTTAACTCTTACTGTTAATAGAAAAGCTTGTTTGGACTGTGGGGTTTGGGTTTTTTGTAGTTTTGTTTGTTTGTTGGGTTTTTCTTTGGTTTTGTTTGTTTAGGTTTTTTAATGTACTCCCTTTTCATAATCTTGGATTTTTATCAGGAGAAGCAGTTGCCCTCTGCCTACACTTGGAACAAATAAGATACTATAGAATGTTACACACTTTTCAAAATATAATCATCAATTTTGCACTAACCAGAAGTCAATAATTACTAGTTTTGTTTTTAGGATTGTCATGGCTTTTACTGACAAGCAGAGTGTTGCTGCTTTGCAGGATTCAGTTTGATTTTACAGCTCTGATAAATCATCTATATTGAGCTACATCTCAGAGCAGATCAGCCAAACAAACAATAAAGCCCCTGCATTCCTCATTACTGCCTTTTGCAGCTCAGAGAGTAAGGTCTGTCAGAGGAAATCCTGTGCCTAACCTGTGCAGTGGCTGTGTTTGACACGTGCCTGGGACAGGGAAGGACATGCCCTGGTTAGGTCTGTGTGTGAAGCAAGTGCTTGGGATGGTTCCTGGAGGTTTTCCAAGGACACATTGGACATGCTGGTGAACATATCTGTGAGCTGTTATTTTCTGAAAGCACTGACTGGGTGTCGTGGCTGTATTCATGATTCCTTAGCCAGAGTGGTAATACCAAGCTGTCGTACATGTGAAAAATTATGGAGAGAGAGAGAAAAATGCTTAAAACTTTCACAGAAAGAATTCTGCATTGGAAAAAGTACAGGTAGCCTGTATGTTTTATGGCATATCTGAGTAACCTTAAAAATTGTGATACCAGGTGGCTAAAATATTAACATCACTGACCACTGGAGGTGCAACTGCAGGAAGATGCATTTCTGAAGCTTCAGATGTTTTTACTTATGCAAATAATATTCCAGTTGAACTTCAGTGATGTGCATGCCATGACCACCTTCATGTCAGTGTAGCATGATACAGACCTTGTGCTGGTTTCAAGTGCTTTATATTCTGTAACTGGCGTTTTACAGATAAACAGTCTGAGGACAGCCATGAATAAGCTGCTCTGTGAGCAAGCAGTGTATTCTGGACAAGAGCAAGTGGCACAGCTGCAGGAGAATATTCGTCAGAAGCTTCTATGGTAATAATTTTGTAGAAATAAGATCATCTGATTCACAGTCTCAGCAAAAATGAGTGATTGCTTGAAGCATGGCTCAGATTAGGCTTTGGAAAAATAATACAGGCTCTCATTTAATGATGCATTTCATTTACTTTGGTTATTTACAAAGTGGTATACTAAACAACCTTAGACTTCTTGTGGAAGCACTGGTTCTTCAAGGAAGCCCAATCACTTTGGAGTCATAAAACCTAGACTGTAAAACTTGTTCTGCAGGATATCAGCTCTTATGTATCTTTTTTTTTTTTTTTGCACCCAGGACAAAGCTAATGGAGTCCTGTATGGCATAACAGTGCAGAAAGAGTTAGAATTCTTTCTTCCTGTATATTAAATTTGAATCATGTGCTGCCTTTCCTCCCTTAGCAGACCTGTGTAGAATAGGTGTTGGCCAAGTGAATTGGAAGTCCCAGGCAAATTTAGGAACTGAAGTAAGGCCACCTGCTTTTTTTCCCAGCGGGCCTCCCTTCTTGTAAGTGAAGGCAGTGGTTCTGAAAAGACCACTGTGATTCAGTGCAGCCAGACTGGAGAATTTTGCAGCTTGTAGTTTGGGAGAAGGAGTGCAATGAACTATCCCAGGAACAACTCCTCTGCCTCTCCCTGCTGAGCATGATGTGTTTGTACACTCAGCATGAATTTTAGTGCTGTCTGTATCATCAGGAGAATTTTCTCATCCTGACTTGGCTCTCCACTAAATGATCTTAAAAAGAGCTCTGGTCCAGAGTCCATAACATAACTTTTATCAGCCTCATCTCTAAGAAATGTGACCTTTTTTGCCAATAGAGCTTTGCTGAAGTAACTGCATGATGTCAGAGTTAGGCAGTTCATTGTGCTGATAAAGATCAGGGTTACCCAGGGTAACCCTGGGTTATCAGAATGATTATCAGAGCAGCTGTTCATACTAATTTTTCAGGTGTTCCTTGGTTTTGAAAGTACCTGCTCTCTTATCTCTGGAAAAAAACCTATTAAATTGCCTTAAGTTAAAAGCAAGCACCCATACTTCCTATTTCCAAAACTCCAAATAAAATTTGGGTGCATTTCATAGTAAATTAACAAGTCAGCCCTACCTTTTGAGGCCCTAGAAATGAAATTAAAAAACCACAAGCAATAGAGAAATCAAGGAATGTGGATAGGCAGAAAGAGGCAAAGCCACAACCCCTGTCTGGAGGTGACTGTGACAGTAACAGCTCATGCTGGGACATCAGCACTTACATGCTAAATTGAAGGCACTAAAATGTCACTGCTGTTTGTTCAGACATGTGGATATTTGCTAGAGTTTGGGCACCTATTTTGGGCTGATTGTTCAGACATCTCCAGGCAGCTGGGAGGGGAAGGGTCAGACCTTGGCACAGGTCCTGGACACTGATGAGTTCCCAGCTCAGTCAGTGCCGACTGCCTGACTCGGTCACTCTCGTCAGCCCCAGGCTTTTTTGTCTTCAGGATTTTATACCTTTCTGTGGTAGCCTTTTCTCTCCTGGAATTTTTGTACGTTTATTAGTTGTCTTCCAACCATCCTACAGATGTTTTTATTTAAATTTTTATTTTATATTATTTTTGTGTGTTTTTATTTGAAGGAGTAAACAGTCTGATTATTGTAATGATTTCTTCTTTTCCTTTGTGTAAAATTTTTTTTGGTTTTGAATATTTTTTTTTCCCAGTTGTACTTTCTGTGTTTTGGAAAAAACATTTATTAATTCAAGTATGTAGGTAAAAATTTAGCCTGAACAGTCTTTCATAACTGTTTTCCATTTTTCAAAAGCTAATTGTATTTACAAAATGTCATCACTACTTAAGACTAAAATCAGTTTTTGAAAAACACATCTAGACAGAATTAATTAATGTCTACTACTGTTGTACTTTGCACAGCTTGAGGAAATAACTGGAGCAGACAGACAATCTATAGTAATTGAGTTGTCATGCAAAACAAAATACCCTAAAAATAGCTGTATTATACATTCTAGTGAGTAAGCATACATAAAATGTAAGGAATAAATTACAGTTGCAAATTTTAGTGCTTTGTAAAAAAAGAATCTCATTATTTTCTTTAGAAGAAAATCCATTCTGATATATGATATGTCCCCATGAAAATTTGTATCTTGACTTACTCCACTGAATGGGTAGAGTACAGACAAGTGAACAAATCAGACTAGATTAAGAGGGAAATATAAGATTCCCTTCAGCACAGGCACTTTGTAAATACTTGGTTGTGTCTCATATAAAAAAATCCTTTGTCTTTATAATTAACCAGATACAAATGTGTTTCTTAAGGCTATATTTATGTAATTTCAGTTTGATCTGCAAATCAAAGCCTCGAGACATAATTGGTCCTACCTGGTATGAGAAGCCATATGCATGGAATCAGGTAAAGGTATAAATTTTAAAGTTTTGGGGGTATTGTTTGTTTGTTTTTTGTGTTTTTATGGTTTGGGGATTTTTTTCTTCTTTTTTGCGGGGGGGGGGGGGTGTGTGTGTTGGTTGGTTGGTGGTGGTGTTTTGGTTTTTGTTTGTTTGTTTGTTTGTTTTTGTTTGGGTTTTTGTTGTTGTTTGGTTTTTTGTTTTTGTTTTTTTTTAAGGAGTTTGAGTACTCCAGTACAGTTAGTTAATTGTGGGTTGAAAAGGAGAACTTCTGTGGTTATTGAATTTGAAAATACCAAAAGCACTGTAGGGTTAAATTTAAAGCATGAGAGCTTTTATTTATGTAATCACTTAGGACTGTTGATGCCCTGTTTTTGTAGTCTGTTTAGTTGTTCAATGGCTTGTTTTTTAATTTTGTATATATAAATATTCGGTGTTTTCAAACAGAACTCTCCATGGTTTTAAGCTGAGAGAGATTGTAAAGGCAGCTTCACATTTGTTGGAAGTTAAAAATTTTCTTTCTATTTAGCAGCTGTAGCTACATTTTCCTGAATGCAGTGCATTTTATTCTTGTTTTGGGTTGCTGTGGTTTGAGGTGGCTTTTCCTTTCTAGGGAGACAGAAATGTGGCTTGTTTTAAAACAAATGTGGTGGGATCAGGCAGGAGGGCAGTTTCTTCAAGACCCAGGAGACTTTCATAAGAAAACTCTCCTAGTTTCCTACTCTGTTAGAAATCTTACCTTTCTTTCTGTAAGGGCCTCTGCAGCCACTGGATTTCCTGAAGAACAAGTAGAGTTTCTTAACTGAAAAGGAGGTGAGGGTTTAGTGAGTACAGAAGTGTAAGTGCTGCACACACCCCCCTGTGCCTCTCCCACCCTGCAGCCCATAAAGGAGGGATTTGGGTCAACCTTGAAAAGAGGGACAACAGAGAACAAACACCAAGGGCACTTATTTCTAAAAGGCATTTTTTTAGAGTGTTGTGATATACTGCCTTAGGCCCAAAGTGTTTCTATTTTCATATTTCAAATTCAGTTATCCTTGGATTTAGGAAGATAATATCCTCACTTCTCTTGGTGTTTATCTTTTATAACAAGCTAATGTGTAGGCCTTGGATCAGGATTTTCCCCCACTGCATCTGAAGAATCCCAGGATATCTTAGATCATAAAATACTGCCTGTAATGCTTTGGAGCTGATGGTGGAATAGTGTTCTGAAATCATGGCCAAACCATGAGATAAAGCATTTTGTAGCCCTGGCTCTTTTGTTGCACTGTGTGGCATGGAACTGAATTTCCTGTATGATTTAAAACTCAGAACTCTTCAAGACTTTTTCTTAGCTATGGTATATAGGGAAACATTAAGATTTCATCTTGCTTCTTTTGACTAGGTGGATTCTCAGCATATTATTGACGAATCTGAAAAGCAGCAGGCAAGAGGAAATTCTGTTTATCAGCTCCACAAGCTTGTTTTGTTGAAAGATTAAGTATTTCTAGAAGTCTTTCAGAGGATGAGGTACTACTAGTCTAAAAATTACTTCTGTCTTGCATGCATGTTTTGCAAGACTGTTCCTTAAGATGAGTATGAGTGTATTAAAATACAGTTTGGAAAATGTTCCTGTGTTTCTGAAAAAGCTGCAGTTTGCTGGCCTAGAGTAGACAAGTTCAGTCATAAAAGAAACTGATGTAAATCAGGATGCAATTTTCATTTTAATAATATTTCTGAATAGGTTTATCACAAGTTACGTAGAAGATGAAGCAACTCTAGGCTTAGTTGTTCATTTTCTGTTTCAAAACTCATAAATAAAGGGGCATGGCTTGTTTTTTTGTCTGTAATTGCAAGTTGCATTTTCCTGTTTTCTTTTTTATTAGTTTTAAAAAAAAATATGCAACAAAGGGGGTTGGGGTTTTCCTTAACCAAGAAATAGAAGCCAGAAGAAATTGATGATCTAAATTATGTTCTGATCCAAACTGTATCTTCATATACTGGCTACAATTTTTTGTTGATTTTTTGTACAGTAAAACATAACATGATTTATTTTCCTGTATGGCAGAAAAATATTTTTGAATTACTGATTCATGGCACTTTATTTCATCTTTCTGACTTATTTTTACCTGGGAGATGTTTAGCCCTAAAAATGAGGTCAATGGTTTCAGAATAAAATGTAGAAATTAAATAAAATGTTTCTGTATCTTCCTTTGTGCAGTCATGCTTAATAAAAGCTAAATTTAGTTATTAAAGATATGTGATTGCATTCATGAAATACAGCAATAGAGAAACAATATGTGGAAGATTATTCATTTTCACTGTTCACTCAGGGATTTGAAGGTCATGTAATATCCAGTCATCCTCTGAAGGACAGAGAATCAGTGGTCATCATAAAGAAATGGTAGATTTTTGGAAAATAAGGGGATGCTTAAAATAAATTATTTTAAGCTATAATTAAACAGAGGGATGACTGTGTAACAGGCAGTTTCAGTGGTTTATTAGAGAATTACTTTCTTAGATCCATTTTAGTGATCCTTGGGAATTAGAATAGTTAGTGAGAAAGGTCTAACAGAAAACTTGCATCTCAAGTGGCTTAGACAAGAGTGTTTCTCAGCCAAGTGTTGTACACCAATTAAGTGTTCTTGTTAAACACCTTCAGGGGCAAGTGGAACAGGCAGGATTTCAAATCTTGCTTTTGTCTATCAATGATGGGAGTTCCCATAGGAAAAGGAAACTTGGCAATGCACAAAGGCATGATAAAAATAAAGGAATTCATTCCACATAAGCAACAAACAATTCTTTTTTTTTTTTTTTAAAAAATTTTTAAACTGTATCTCCAATGAAAGATCTGTGTGTGTGACTGTGCTGCCACCAGGTGGGGGCTGCTGTGAAACAGGACAGAACAGCCTTGAAGGAAATTCAGCATCCTTCAAGTCAGCCTTGCTGGGTGATGTTGTTTATTTGCAGATGAATATATACAGTGCTAACATTTAAAAAGAAGCTGTTGTATTTTATTGTTTGATTTAGGCTTCAACAGCACTGCAAAGTCACTTGAACAAGTTTAAGGTAAGTAGTTCAGGATTTCCTCTCAAAGGGTAATAGTATGCCACACTGGAGAAAGAAGTATTGTAAAGTAGCAATTGTGTGGCTGTGAACCTGATCCCACTCAGCTTTGTGGATTTTGGGGGCTACTTCCATAAGAAAAAAAGGCCATGACTACTTGTCAAGATTTGCCCTATGTCCAGATGTTCATCAACACTGAGCAAAATGAGACTTCACTTACCATAATTAGTAAATGATTTGTCTATTTCTTCATTGAGTTTAAGGTAGAAATATTTGAATCTATCAATGGTCAGAATAATGCTCTTAAATGCCTCCAGCAGTAATGATAAAGTGACAAACTGGTCTGATAGATGCTTCTAAAATCTGAAACAATGTGTATTGACTATTATTCATAATTTCCCCCATAGCTACAATGACACCTGATAGCAGTTTTAAGTCAAAAGGAGATTTTTTGCCATTCCATGTAATTAGTTTTGGAATTTACTGCCACGGGCTCTGATGGAAATCAAATATATAAACAAACAAAAAATTAACTGGAACTGCAGGGAAAGCAGATCCTTCAATACCTGTTAAAATTTGAGGGACTGAACTCCCTACCTTACTGAAATCCAGAATTCAAGGTGAGGGTGGATGTCAGTGGTCTATTTCCAGGGAAAACAGGACTGTCCTTTTTTAGCTGTGTGGAATTTTAGGAGCTACAGATGAGTGCATGTAGATCCTGGAGAAGCTTTCACCTTGCCTAGCAATCTTGTGCTGTTGTTGAACTACCTATTCTGAAAGCTTGCCCATGGATTTTACAGTGCAAAGAGAAAACTGAGTTACTGGAAAAAGGAAGAGCAGAAATGGAATTTGAGTAATGAAGGGATGGTGACTTTATAGGGCATAATGAGTGCAGTCTCAACAGGTTAAATTTAATGCCAGTGTGCATGGGGGTTTCAGAAAAAGACCATATGAATTAGGATAAATGATGGAATCATGGTTTAAATCAGGATACAGGTGTTGGCATAGACTGCAGGAGTTACACTGACCTTGGAAAGTTGTTAGCATGTTTTTCACAGACCAGAGTAACACAGAGCAGTGTTTGTCTACCTCATAGAAATGGATGGAACTGAACAGAGAAATAAAAACCCACCATCAGTGTATAGTTTGATTTGGAGTTTCTTTCTGTAGAAGAACCTTGAGAAGAGCAGATGAAACTCTAAAGAGGTTAATAAATGAAAGAAACCTACAGCAAAGGTGGTATGTCTGAGGTATATATTAATCCTGTGAAGGAGTGTTGAGGGAAGAGGCAAACTCTGAGCTGATCTGGTGAATCTGTAGGAAGATAAATTGCTCTTTTCTTAATCACTGAGCTCCATGGGTAGGTGTATTTGTCATCCCTGTCTGATGCTCCTGTATTTAGCTTTCACTCAGACTGTAGGAGTGTCTGTCTAATCTGCCAGATCTATGACTTCAATGCCTTGGGGAAACAGAGGTGGCTGCTCCTTCTGCTGAGAGAGCTCTTCCATCCTGGAAGACAAGGACAGGACCTTCCCAGAGATCCCCTCCTTCAAGGGAGGGGACTCGCCCCCTTTACATCTCAGCGAGTGATGGGGAAATCCTGGCAGATGTTTCTTGGCACAGGGATGAGTTTGTGGATGTTTCTCAATCCCAGGACAAGGTGCCTGAGGGCTGAGCTTGGGTGCTGGTGCTCAGTGAGGGGTACTGATGCTCACTGCTGATTTTGCCATCAGACTGGTGAGAGGGCAGTGGGTTGACGTGAGCTGCACACATCATGAGCCTTCCTGAGGGGGCATGGCCTTCACTCCACCCCAGCAATTCCCTCCCTCAAAGGGAGCCACCCTGGGGAAAGAGAGAAGTGGGGTTGCCATGTAGTTCAGGGGAAGGAGAGAGGGGAAGAGTGTTGTTGAAATGCTGGCATTGATTTCCTTCTGTGCTCCAAAAAGTGCAGTAGCTGCTTTTTCCTCTGAAAAACAGCAATCAAAACTTCTTTACTCATGGTGAGATGAGTTCACGACTTCTTCATGTCATGCTTATGAAACTTGTCTTCTCTCTGGGCCTGTCAGAGTGATGAGCCCCAGGTGCTCCTCAAACACACCACTGTGATGGTTTTCTTTCCCCTCCTGTATTTGTTCTTCATGCCATGTGGAGAACCATGGAGGAGTTTTAAATATTTCACTGGTCTCAGTTTGTTTTCTTCATAAACACAGCATACAACACCCAAGGGTGCCTTTCTCCATGTGCTTGAAGAAGGAAGGGTACAGCTGTTGGCAGTATTTCAACCTTTAGAAAACTCTTTGTTCTCTTTTTGGTCTGTTAATAGCAAAAATCTGGAGTGCATAATCAGGAAATGACCAGCACAGGTACCCCATATGTTTCTCTGGGGTATTCTTTGTCAATCTTTAATAAGGGCAGAAAGGCCACATTTAGAAGACAGGAAAGTAGGTAAGATTTTATTAAAGTTCTTGATACAGACAGTATCTTCCACAGCATGTATTTTAAGTGCTCACAGAACATAGCTGCAGTGAGTTCCTCTCTAGTTGAAGATGTTAGTTCTGTCTTGAACTAGTTTTATTTGGCCTTGACAGCAGTTGTGCAAACACCCTCCTCCTGCCCAGCTGCCAGGTAAGATGGGAATTGAATAGGCACACTTTACATCTGATTATTTTACATGTTCTCTGAGGAATAGATAGTGCTTGAATTTTATGTATAAAGGAGAAGGAGGTAGAAAATACACTGGGAAAAACACAAAGCGATTGCTGCTGGTGGCAATTCCTAAAATTAGAATAGTTTCTGAAGCTAATACATTTGTAGTGGTGCTCCATAGGATGTCAGTGCTGCAGGATGAGCAATCTACACAGGGAAGCACAGTCCATGGTAACTTGGGAGCTTCCAGAGAGGATATGCAAGTGCTTCTGGAAGGAACATTTGACACTTCCCAAATGGATGCTTTCAGCTGAAGGACAGGAACAACAGCAGAACAATCCATCTAGAGATGGATGTAGAGTAACAGTGTTGTAAAACATCCTACTACATCCAGTCCTACAGACTGGAATCAGAATGGAGAGGCCTTCTTTCTGGAAGAGTATACTTCCTCTGTGCTTATGTGTGAGAAAGCATTCCCTGATGTTACTATCTTTATTTTCATATTGAAATGCAAATTTTTGTCTTAATTTTACTGCTGCCAGTTTTTAAGTTACCCTTTTTCAATTTATTTGAACTGAGACAATTCTTAATTTTTTTCTCTGTTTCTCTGCTATAACAATATAGTCTCATGTGATTGTTTGACAGCTATAAGTCGAGTTGCATTTAATTTAGATCTTCTAGAGCAGTTTCACACAGCTCCTGTGTTTATATCATGCTAAGTATTGACCTACAGTCAACTTCAGTTGGCTCCTTTTTGATAAAAGCTTTCCTAGGCCAGGATCATTCCAATAACTAGTTTTAATATGATCTGAACTAGTTTTTCTCTGAAGTAAATGAAAAACTACCACAATTTTTTCTGAAACATAGGGAGATAATGATTATGGGCCACATTATCTGCTCCAAGAAGCAGTTAAATGTCTATAGTTTGCAATAAAATATTTTTATTATATAATTTTTTCTTTACAGTCTCTCTAAACAGAAGAAGGATTATCTGTGCAATCCCATCATAGGCATTACTGCTTGATGCATGTAATAGTAGAAGACTTGGCCAGAATAGCCAAGTATTTGAGGTATTGGACATGGTCTTCAGTTCTCTTTTTTTTTTTTTTTCTTTTTTTTTTTTTTTTTTTTAGTGCTGGAGATTAAAAGGAGATATGTTGAGTATTTTAGCTTTTTATGGACTAGTGATTTATGGGATTGGAATAAAAAGGAACCTTTGGGCTTGAGAGGCTGTTGGTACTAGCAGGCATTTACAGAAAAATGACCTTTGATTTGTTTGGTTTTCTCATAGATGTTCAAAGAATGTTATAGGCTGATGGAAATTTGTCTAGGAGTACACTACAGAGGTGGAAGAAAACTTGAAATTAGCCATTCTGCTTTTATTGCAGTTCATAGGAAGGATCTTACTCCCTTGGATATAGCAAAGAAGCCACATTTGACAATGCACCCCTTCTGTTTCAGAGAATTTCTGAGATAGAAGATGGTTGAAAAATTACTTGCTAAACAAGCAAGAAGATCTTAGAGCAGCAAAGCAGCTTTCTGTCTCCCTGCCCACTCCCAGTTCTTAACAACTTGGTGTGATGGCTGTCATATTGTTCTAATAATTGTTATGGTAACTTAAGCTCAGCCAGTACATTGAGTTATTTAGGTTGGTATTTTGACTGAGTTTGAATAGAAGGCAGAATTGATGAGCAAGGAAACTCACGAACCAGCATAATAAACACCACATAGGGAAAAATAAAAAGTGTGATTAAGACAGCTATGAATAGAAGAAAAGGAACACTGCCTCCCAGTCTGTTCCTTGGAATTGATTTCCACAGAGCAGGGAGGAACATCAGCAGGGTGAGATCACTGTGCCCAAGGGCACAGCAGGCAGGCCTTGTTGGAGCTGATGAGTGAAGCATGAACTAAACAGGGTGCAGAACCAAGGAAACAAGCCAGAGGCTACAGGTTTTTTGTGTGTTTTTTTTTTTTTGTTTTGTTTTTGTTTTGTTGTTTTGGTTTTTTTTGGTGGGGGGTGGTGGTGGTGGATAAAAGACAATCCCAAAAATCATCCGGATGGGATCAGCAGAGTTGGACCAGTGATGTAGACCTCAGTGAATGGAAACACTCCTGTGGAGAGCAATGTCTTTGCCAAACCAGCTCAGTGCAGGTATGTTTGGTAGTGCAGCTTGGCCAGCAGACTGCTAGGAAAACTCCAAGATGATGTTCAAAATCGATTACAACTTTCACACATGCAGACCTTCCTCTTGTGCCAGAAGTACTGCAGGTGGACTGCAGGTTTCTGTCCTCCACTTCCTGCTGGTATGCTGGCGTGTGGTCACAGCAGTCTTGTGTCCTCCCTGAAGCTGATCATAGCACGTGCTTTATTAACTCAAACTCCTGGCACTTGCTCCCTTTTCATACTTGCATTTCCTGGTGCCAAATCACTTCTCTTACTTTGCCTAAGGCCATTTTCAGCCTGACCTTGCCAGTGCCTACAGCCTGGTGCCAGACTGTGCTCCTGAGCACCAGGTGCAGGATCTGCTGCCAGCTCACGCCCCAGAGGTGAAGGAGAGGTAACTGCGGAAATTTCTCCTTGCTGAGTCACTTCACTGCTGCTCTTGGCTTGCCTGGTCTGGAGTGGCACGTTTTGTGTTGTGTCATCTCAAGCACGTTCTGTGTCATGGGTGGTTTTTCCAGAGCTACGATTCCAAGGCTGAAAGGGGGTTATTTTTTGGTCAATTGATCACAAGGCCTCCCCAGCCAACACAGCCAGCTTTGAGATGTGATTTCCCCCAGAATGGTCATCAGGGCTGCACAGAGCACAACCCTCAGTTTTTTGACAGAACTAAAAAAAACCAAGGATTAACAATCTGAAGTGTGAAGAAATGCAGGAGTGGCCAGCCTCTCTTGCAAAGTGGTCCATCTCCTAATTTTGCTACTATTTAATGTCTTTTCAGGATTTGTCTCAGCATTTGCACTGGTGTTTTAGTGACTGAGTGTTTATGAGACTTGACACCTATGTCAGAAATGCAATTCCAGTGGATTCACCACCTTTTAACACAGAAAAACCTCCATGCCATTGCCATCTCAGTGGGCCCTCAGCTGGACAGAAAAGTTCTGGTCCCATCCGCCCCTCAGAGAAAAGGGAGTTAAACATGTGCAGCCCAGTGTAAAAGTTTAACAGCATCTGCTTCCCATCCTCATGTCCCTGTCACTGTAATCTGTGCCTCATGGGGCTGCAGGCTGAGAACTTACGGCACAGCATGTACTCTGACCTTGGTATTCTCTGTTAGCAGATCAAACACAGAAGAACTAAAAAAAACCCTAAAATCAAACAAAAACCTAAGTGCTTTTTTTAACTCATGGTCAACTACTATAGTGAATGCTGGATGTACACCATGCCTCTCAGGAAATGATTGTTATTTTATTATAATTAACCACTGGTAACTAACTTGTTGTGACTAGATGTCTGTCTCCTAGGTAACTGAATTCAGTAAAAAGATTAAGCTTTCCTCTGAGGTATATTAATTGACATGTAGCTGCCAAAAAAAAAAAAATTTACAAATTAGTAATTCAGTTGAGTATTTCAAGAAGAATGTTGCTTGGGTATTTTTCCAGTTCAAAGACCTAATATCTTGATTAGATATTAACACGGCTCTCTCCTCGCCACTGAGCTTAGTCATGTAGTCAGAGGAGGCTGTCAGCTTGATCAAGTGTGATAAATCTGTGGTGACTACTCCTAACTGCCTGTTTGACCTTCACATATCTGGAACGAGCTTCCAGATCTATTTGCTCCACCACTTCCAGGCACTGAGGTGAGGCTGACCAGACTCTAGTTTTCCATCTCCTCTTCCTTCTTCCCATTCTTGAAGTTAAAAGTGACATTGGCTTTCTTTTCTCCTCAAGAACCTTCCCCTGATTGCCGTGACCTTTCAAAGGTTATCTAGTGTCCTCAAATTCTGCCAGCCAGTTCCCTCAGCTCTTGTGAGTACAACCCATTGGGTTCCAGGGACTTGTCAGGGTCTGGTTTATTTAAATAGTCCCTAACCTGATCCTTCTCCAATCAGAGGAAGTCTTCCTTGCCCTGCATCTTACAATGGCCTCAAGTGCCTGGGATTCCTGAAGGCAAATACAACAAGTGGAGACTGAGATGGAGGTGGTATTGTCAGTTTTCCCATGTCCTTTTGTCACCAAGTGTCCTGCTTTGAGCCCACCTTTTCCCTAGTCACCCTTTGGCTGCTTATTTACCTTAGAAATCTTTCTTGTCACCTTCATATCCCTCTGTAAATTCAGGTGGGCCATGCCTTTCATAACAATATACTTGCATATTCTGACAGTATATCTGAATTCCTCCTGGGACACCTGTCTCTTCTTCCATCTCTTGAACACTTTATATGCTTAATTCTTACCTGGAGTTCCGTGTTCATCCATGCAGCCCTGCTTCTACCTCTGCTTGATCTCTTTCTTGTTGGAAGGGACACTTCTTGAGATCAGAGAAGGGTCATCCTCAAAAATGGGTCAAAAACATATGGAGGCTTCTCTAGAGCTCCATTATTTTTGATGGATGATCTAGCTAGGCAGTCACCTCGGCTGTTGTGAAGCAACATAATAAAGGTTCACCAGAATGCCTGCAGGAATACTATATGCTGGCCTTGATTATGAGACAGCTGTTAGCTGTGAGAGCTCTCACAGTTGGTCACGCACAACAGTGTTTTCCATCCTCAAGATCAGAAAAACTCCACAAATCTTAGTTTTAGAGAAGAGGGTCTCTCCTTTGGTTAGCAAGCTGCAGCTTTGCTGTGGTTTCTCCAAGACAGTTCTGTTCACTCGGGCCATTGTCTGTGTGACTCTTTTAAGAGCTCTTTATCTCACCCAGTTCTCACTCTGGGCATGCCAGAGTTCTGCAGCAGCAGGTGATCACTGTAAATAAATCTGGGACACCTGACCATGGGTTAAAGGCAGAGCCTGTTGGGACTGCACTCACTGTGGCCCATAAAGTCATCATCCCTTCATTACTCCAATTCCATCTCTGGCCTTTTCCTGGTAACTCAGTTTTCTCTTTGCACTGTAAATAAAAGCCCTTGTAAAATCCATGGGCAAGCTTTCAGAATAGGTAGTTCAACAACAGCACAAGATTGCTAGGCAAGGTGAAAGTTTCTCCAGGATCTACATGCACTCATCTGTAGCTCCTAAAATTCCACACAGCTAATAAAGGACAATCCTGTTTTCCCTGGAAATGGACCACTTCACACTGACATCCAGTCTCCCCTTGATTTCCCCACTGGCACTCTGTGCAGAGAGCACAGCTGCCATGGTGCAAGTGGCCACAGGCTCAGCAGGACTCAGTTGAGTTCATTCATACCCTATTCCCTACAGACCCCCTTTTTGGGAAAGGAACTGAAATACCCAGCTGTGTTCCATCCTTCTGCCTTTTGCTGTTCATCCTGACAGAGTGATTCTCCTGAAAGAACAGAGCAAGTGCTCTGCAGCACTATCAAGAATCAGTTGAACCAAGGGTGGCATTCCCCTCATCTTTTGGCAACCTCTGTGCACTGGGGGTATCAGCTGGCACAGCTCACAGATGCAGAGTGTAGGTCACTGGCACTTTGAAAAGAAGGAAAGATGGAGGCTGAAGCTCGATACCAGTCTGGGCATTCCAGTCCTTGGAACAGTCTCCCTCTCCTGAGATCCAATGCAGTTTCATTTCTGTTCCCCAGCTCCTCTTTCAGCCTCATCCAAAGTGCTTTATGGGTGGCCCCCAATGATGAAGGCCCTAAATCGAGCCTTGAAACTTTGCAATGTGGTCAGTCTGCCCAATCCTGACCTCCCTCTGCCCTTCATGTTTTTCAAGCACCAGCTCAGGAACAAAGTGATACTTTCTTGCTGCTTTCGTTGTTCTCCATCATTTTCCCTGTCTTCAACACTTCTCTGTATTCAAACGTTATCTTCTGCTACCATCTACCCACTCCAGCTCCCAAATCCCCTCCCAGGCAGATGATGTTTCCTCCCATCTTGATATATGTGCATGATTTATCTTGCTTAAAGCAGAATTATTCTTCCTGCAGCAGGCAGAGGAAAAGAGGGAACAGGTTTTCTTCTGGCTTGCTCCTTTCTTGCTGCTCTCTGTCTCCACTGTTCTAGAAAATGACACAATTCTTTAAAGGAGGCCTAAGCTCATTCAGCAGATATGGAGAGTCCATTGCCTTCATGAACACCAGTTAAATACATCAGAAGGGTTATGCTCACAGACTGTAGAGCTGGTATCCAGCTGTTGGAGACCTGAACAAACTGGCTGTGAGGGCAGAAACTTTTTCCAACAAGTGCCATCACTATTCCTTCTCATGTATGGAATGCTGTGAGGTACAGAATGTTAAATACCACCTTTCTCTGTTAAATGCCCCTTTGCTATTCTGGTTCCAAAACTCCCTGCTTTAAAATGGCAGCAAGTCCAGAACTCATGTCCATTAAGTCATCCAAGGTCATCATTCCTCTCTGCTTGCAAGGAAATCACTTACTTGGATGTAGCTTTGCCAGTTGAGTTTTCAGAGGTACTTTTGTTGCTTCCAAACTTAGTTCTGAGATGCACAGACTGGGTCTGTTGTTGAGCTATTAGAAGTGCTGCAATCAGCTCTTCCCTGGAAGGCTTGAGTTCTCTGCCCTCATGTAATCTGCTGCCTGTTGCATCAATCCAGGGAGAAATGCATGTGTTGCAATCTCCATTGTGTTTCTATTGTCAGTATCCCTTATTTAGGTCTCATTCGTATGAATTCTGTTGTTGGTTTCTCTGGAAATGGTACCACTTGGTCTTCTGTCCTCCACCCTTCTGTTTGTGCTATGAGTAATTTCTGGACATAATTGTGTAATTTGCTTGGGGTCACTTCTCTAATCCAAGGATGCCATTTAGAATTCTGTATTCCAACATACAAAGTGATTACCAGGTGTATCCAGTTAATAGTATACAGTTTTGATTTTTTTAAGGGAAAAATATTTTTATTGAAAAAACCAAAATAAATAAACAGTGGGTAATGTTAAAAAAAAAGGAAAATGACCTTTTTTTTTTCCAGGAACATTTTCAAAAGCTGATTATTCTGTGAAAGAAAGTGTTGAATTTCTGACCAACTCTAGTAATCCTGCTCAAATGGAACTTCAGTTTTGTTCTTTCTGGAGGGAGTCCTGCAGAACCTAAAATGACCTTTATGTAGGGTTTAAAAGTCTTCACATTCTTATCATGTGATCTTGATTACTTTTTTAACTCTGAATAGCACAGAGAAAAGAGCACAATGAATAAAGATGCTTTGAGATCTGTCTCAGAAATATATGAAGGAAGTGGAATGCGTTTCTTTGATACATAACAGGAATTAGATGTAATTTTTTCATTCTTTTGAAAAAACTTTCCCTGCAGCAGACACACGTTTGTTTACTTAAAAAAAATTTTGTGGATGTGTCAATAAACACAGTGTATTCCAGCAGCTGTAGTTTTCTGCCTTCACACACTGCTGGGTTTTGTTCAATAGCCTACAGCATAGATACAAAAATGTAAGTAGCAGCTGTGCAAAAAGGGCTTGGGGGGTCCTATGGACAAGTCATGTATGAGGCAGCAAAGGGTCCTTGCAGCACTGAAAGCGAAGGCTAGGCTGCACTAGCAGGACAATTACAGCCAGCAGGCACGGGAATGATTACTGCCCTCTACTCTGTACTTGTGAGACCACATCTGGAATTCTGTGCCACGTTTTGGGCCACTCAGACTGAGAGATATTGACAATTTGGGGGGAGAACATAAAATTTATTTCTGTTGGAGTACTAAGTCGTAGAAATTAGAAGAAGTTGCTTGGACTATCCCACAATCCCTATTTTCACCTTGAAATTGAATTGCATTTCATTTAGAAGGTGCAGTGCAGGGTACAAATTAAGTTCATATGACCAGGAGCCAAAAAAATCCCTACCGCGGTCCTACAGGAAGTATGTTCTTTCTTTGACGTGCTGAGTAACTCAGGCACTTGAGTGACATGTTTAGCCTCAAGGTACTTGAGCAGCAGCTACTTGTCAGCTCATGCAGATCATGCTTCTCAGCAGTTACTGTCCCCAGTGACTGGCTCATGGGGTTTTAGCCAGTTGCTTTGCTGATTTTGCTTTGTAATTAGCCAGTAATAACAAACCTCATGACAACAGATCTAAGGATTTATCAGATTTCCTTGAAAAAACTTCAGCCTCCTCACAGTTGATTTCCTACCCGATCCTCAAAACAATCCCTCTGGATGGAAGCCGAGGGTGCAGATTAGGATGCTGGAATGGAGGGGGCAGGGGTGCTGCCCGTGCCACCCTGTCTGTGTTGGGAGACGCTGGGTAGGCAGGAGTCGTCTCTGAGGCCAGGTAAATAGGGGCAGTTCCCACCTTCTTCCCCGTGAAGGAAAAAGGCGACAACGCAGGTGCTCTCACCGAGCTGACCCTGAGCCCTGTGTCCCCTCTGTCCTCCCCGGGCTCAGAACGCGCCGCTGCTCTCGCCTTCTCTTTCAAGCATGAAGGGCTTTGACGTCTGCCCGGGCCGGC